>OZ024911.1:54341912-54464614 GCA_964017125.1 Flabesymbios commensalis
AATAATATCTGTTTTCGTCTCCTCTATTTACAGGAAATGAGCTGCGTACAGCCTGACTATTTTCCTATAAATGTTCATTTCTTTACTAAAGTTAAATGATTTTTCACGATATGTAAACACACATATATTGTTTGTACATGTAGTCCCTCTCCACCATCCAACATGGTTCGGGGTTCGGTTCCCGGTTTCGGCGGTTTGAAAATAACAAAAAATGTTTCTTCCCCATCCACGTGTGAAAGTCAGTATTGTGGGGAGCCTCCGTGACCGAGAGGTAGCGTGCTCGGCCTCAGACCGCCAGGGCGCGAATTTCGAGTCCTGTGTCTGGAGGACAGTGTCATCTCAATCATCTCACCATCCTCAAGAAGTTTTCCTGGCCCAGTTTAGCCTATATGTGCACAAAGGTGGCCTAAAGCCCGATTCATTTCATTTCATTTTCCGTATTCCAAACAATTTTTCTCCTGTCATGATGAATTGTATTTTCTGAAAATGTAGCCCTATTTTGAAGCCATGTCTATCCTAGCAAACACAAAACATTTGTATAAAATTTGTACAATGTAGGACTAACGTCGAAGACGTTGGGCTGACGTTGTTTAAATGTTATACGAATGTTGTGTTTACTGGGATGTTTATGACTTTTTTGCAGGCTGGTGATGCGGACACTAATGGTGCTGTAGCGGGAGCTCTTCTGGGGTGTAAATTAGGAGTTACAAATCTTCCGTCTTCTTGGGTAGATAAATTTGTGCATAAAGATTGGTTGGACAAGAAATTAGAAAGGTGAGTTAATTACTTATAATATACAAATGACATTGTGTGCCGGTAGAATATTTGTATAAGTTGCTATAAGAGCTCGTACAGTTTGTGTTAAGTCAATATGTTAACTGTGTAAGAAATGGCTTGCTTCATGAAGATATCACTAATAGATAATTGTTTTTGTCATTTCGTTTTTAGTTTTCTGTCGTTGATGTTCGAGGGGAATAAGGAGGACTCGTCACCTACAGATGAGGTAACAGATGAGGTATCTGCACAAGATGTCAATGTTGCGACTGACTAATAATTAGAGATGAACGATTTGTTTTCAATGCGCCAAATCTGCACAAAATGAAAGACTTTCGATTAAGGAACTGTAAGCAGTGGTTACACGACATCAATTTTTCAAGTTTTATATTATAATAAATTGTTAATAAAATTCTTCGGGTCAATTCAGACACCTGCGTCAACAGAAAAGTTACTAAAACATACTGTTGCAGATTGAACCTTTCGAAATAAATTGTTCCCTTTTTATTATGCCAATTACTTTTATCATGTGCTACGTTTTGCTAATGTATTCAGGGTTAATGTATTCAGGAAGCTGTAAGCAACCAAATTTGGTGATTAATAATTACTATTTTCAGGGCTCGCCAGCCTATAAGGCTGTTAATATAAGCTGATATGTTGTCAAAGATGTCTATAATACCTTTGTGCTGCTGAATTCATTGTTGGTATCTATTTTTCGTCATTTGAAGCTGGAATTGCTGACCCAATTTCCAGCTTCAAATGACAAAAAATGCATTCATTTATAAAAAATTGACATCGCGCAAATTGAATTATTTGATGAGCTGAGCATCTCTCTCACACAATTTTATCATTTTAAGCGGCATTTTATTCGGTTTTAGACATACCTGAAACTGTATACGGCTTTAGCACGTTAAGGGTTAAGCTGCATAATATTGCTACTTGATATCATGTCGTCATATGTGACAAAAATATAATTATCATCAAAAATGTACATATGTATTGTTTTTGTAATTAGAGACTTATAATATAATAATGTATATAATACATAAGAGGGTACATACTCCTTGTCATATTTTTAATGTTGATCTACTATCAAGTTAGTTCAAGTTAGTCAAGTTAGTTTGTAGAGAACATTATAGAAACTTCCGACCAAAAATGTACATTTGGAGTTGTGATGAGTTTATTTTGGATTTTACATAATGTAGAATGTGCATACCGACTAACGAGAAAATAAATAGCTGTACGAATCCGGAAAAAAATATTGCTTTAAAGAAGAATGCAAGTGGACCTGTAGGATAATGATCCTCTGATGTCAGATTTACCTATATACACCAGTATAGTAAATCATATCTTTTCTGAGTGTTGAGTATACGAAATTCTGAAGTTTTCATTAGTAAAAGATTGTCAAATAGAGAATAATCTGGTTTCCGTCAAGGATACAGCACAGGAAACGAACTACTAGCCTTATCAAAAAAATTATAATAATACAGATAGAAGTCTGCGTCGTTTCCTTGACATGTCAATGGCCTGATAAGTTTGACACGTATATATCGATTTATTTTTTATTCGGTAACAGTGTCTATACTGATAGTTATTCCTCGAATTTTCTTACAGTTGAAACTGGTGTACTGCAGGATTCTAGCCTTGGACCTTTAACCCTTGTCTTGCTGAAGTGTTTCAATTGTATTTTTATTCGCTTGAAACTGGAATTCCTGACTCAATTTCCAGCTTCTAATGACGAAAAATAGTTGTATTTTGTTTTAGATATACATCTTCTAAACTGAGTTATTTGACTAACTGAGCATCTACCACAAATTGTATTATCCATTTTTGGCCTAAAAATTTGCTTAAAACTGTATATATACGGGCGTAGTCGGACAAATGTTGAAATAAATAATTCCGGCAGACTCTGCATGAAATAAATAATTTAATTCAAGAACAGTTCTATATAAACATGTAATGAAAATATGAAATATTTAGCGTGCCGTCGAGCCAGGTTGAAATAAATAATTCCTCCTAGAGATTGAATGGTGGCCGCCTAATTGTTTTTGCTAAAGCTAGACAATATTAAAATAATCGAATCGGACCACCACTGGAGTTATATACTGAAATAGTATCATGTGTGACGATCATATTTGTTAAATTGTTAATGTTATGATAACCTTAATATAAACAGAGAGAGACTAGGCGTTGAACTACAAAAACATTTGATTAAGATATCAGTCATAAATTGAATATAATAGCTACAAAAATGACAGTTGTCAACCATGCCTGAAACAGTGTGCATGGATAATGCATCCGTGCTGTCTCGCAATAAAAGTATTTTTCTTTCGCAAATATATTTTTAAGTGAATGTAGACTATTTTAAGAATACATATTAAATGTGATATCTAAACTATATTTCAATGGATTTTTGTAAATTTATTTAACTGAAATATTATTGTTCAAATATAAAGCTTCGTTTTGCAAATTTTCTAGATTTATAAAACAGTATGTCCAATATCATAATACCACATACAAGTAATTAATATGTATGCCAAGGTCCACTCGGTGTTCACATATTTATTTTAGCTGATTTCCTATTTTTTCCGCAAATAAGCGCGAACAGATTGTTGATTGTGGATGTGGATCGAATAAAAATAGAAACTGATGTCTCCTGTATTTTTAGTTGGCTGTTAATTGTTGCATTTTCACAGCAATAGCTGGCACACAATAAGCTCTATTTATACCTTGAACACCAGTTTATACAACGCTGTCCTTTGTGAAAAAGACGTCCAGCACAAAAATTAAAAAACTTTTGCAGTTCTAGTCTATGGACATGTTTACATCATATGGTCATATTATTAAGCTAATATAAAACCTCAGATTTTTTGATTATTTTAGACCTGGGCATGTCCCTTTAAACGACGATTTTAAATCAGTCATAATATATGAGAATTGCATGCATTAGAACATGGGTTACACATCCCACATACTGTGATGTGAATGGGTATTCATAATATAATAGTGCTTGGCAATCACCATGATCACAAAAGGCAGTATTTGCAGTAGGCCCTGAAGCAGATACTGTCTTTTGGATTTGCAGGGCAATATACCACAGTGAACTGGGATCTGATTGTAGTTCTATAAGCAGACACACATATATAATATCCAATTGCAATCAGAAATTATTATATACAGAAACCCCATGGGAATCAAACACATATAATAATAATAGGCTATTGCCCCTGTGTTACTGTGTAGGCCTACTGCTCAATCAAATGGTTATTGTAGTATCAAGATATATATAGATGCAGGTAATTGCAATAAATTTTTAGTAAGGTTCAAGTGATATCGCATTTCACAGAAAATAAGATTTATTTAAGCAAACAAGTTAACTAACCTGTTTTACATTAAAAATGAATATAATATCCAATTGCAATCAGAAATTATTATATACAGAAACCCCATGGGAACCAAACACATATAATAATAATAGGCTATTGCCCCTGTGTTACTGTGTAGGCCTACTGCTCAATCAAATGGTTATTGTAGTATCAAGATATATATAGATGCAGGTAATTGCAATAAATTTTTAGTAAGGTTCAAGTGATATCGCATTTCACAGAAAATAAGATTTATTTAAGCAAACATGTTAACTAACCTGTTTTACATTAAAAATGATGGTGTAGACTCAAAACATCTGAAACTGGGTAGTCTTAGACAATATAAATTCACAAATTTGTCATAAATTTGATTATCGTTTATACTTTTAAAAATGTTGTAAAGGTGCAATATCGCACCTGTCAGTAGCATTGATACACATATTTCCAGTAGAGAGACAAATAAAACAAAATATATGTTCGCAGAACTCGCAACACATAACTTGACATCCTCCATCATGGCTGATAGCTGTGCAACACGACGGACATGCTCTCACACTCGGGCAACTCTGTCTGTTTCCAATAGTCGACCGCGAGTCAAAGTAGGTACTTTTCAAAAGCTGATTGAGGGTCGAAGTGTCATTAGAATCACAACCTTTGTTTCCACAGTCATTGAGATTTTCGCGGTCTTCTGATTTCCAAGGCCGTTCACAACTCCAGCAAAATGCATAGTTGGAATTGTCTTTGCTGCAAATAGGGCATGTAGTATGCCTGCAATTGGAAGATAGTTGCCTCACAAGAAAAATGTTGCATTCTGGACAACGTTTTGCTCTTAGCACTCTGGTTAAATAATGTTTTCCTATTTGATATTCAATTCGAGCAATATCTGAAGCAGTAAACTCCGCAACTGCTTGTATCATGTTCCATGTCCATTCAAATCCACACTTTTCTTTAAGATCAGAGTCTTCCTGCTCAGGACATCTAAAGGTGTGACCTTCGTCTTCCAATGTTGTCTCTACTAACAGTTCCATACCCTGAGAAGCTGAAAAAAATCAGACTTTTTCAAATATTTCATAAAAAAAACTTCTGTTAAGGAATTCGATGCGGCTACATAGATCTACATCAAATTACAAGTAAGCCTACCCAGTTAATAACGTTCTTGAAAATTGTGCTGATTTGTTATTATACTTGAATCAAATGAAGGTTTTTTTGATAACCAAAAGTAGGCCTATGGCTAAATTTATGAGACAAAGAGTTATTTGTTTAATTAAGCCAACTAAATACGCTATAATCTAATAAATTTCTATAATCGTCACAGTTGTCCTCTGATTTTCAAACGCAATGCTCTACAAGTCAGATAAAGTTTAAATATGAATAGGCCTAATGGACGTTTTTGTATTTTTCTGGCAAAAATAAAACAAGTACCAGTAGTTATTATTATCATGTATATGATGTAGGGCCTAAGGTATATAGGCCTATATTATATGTATATATATATACTGTAACAAAATATATTTAATATGCTGACAATAGCAGGGGCGGATCTAGCTCTTCACTGACGGGGGGTTTAAAACTTGACAAAGGAAAATTTCACTGCAGCGAAGAGTATGAGAAGACCGCCCCGGAGAAATTTTTGTTTTTCAAAGGCTTTCTCCTGCTATCTAAGGCATATTGGGCACTGTTTGTCCCTCAGTGAGCAACAAGTCCATAAGGGAACCCTTAAATAAGATTATAATTTTTTTAACCCGCCAAACTACCCCCTTGGATCCGCCCCTGAATAGAAGTTCAACTTTTTGAAAGAAGATTACTTGAAGACAAAATACTTCTGCTAGAAGCACTACAAAAATGGCGTGTCATGTCGTATAGACCCTACTGTTTTTTGGTGGTTTCCACGTTATAATTATACAGTGACAAAATCTGACATTCTCTACACATAGATGTCGTTC
Source organism: Flabesymbios commensalis (assembly GCA_964017125.1). Classification (NCBI taxonomy): domain Eukaryota; kingdom Metazoa; phylum Annelida; class Polychaeta; order Terebellida; family Flabelligeridae; genus Flabesymbios; species Flabesymbios commensalis. The sequence goes on from OZ024911.1 coordinate 54,347,995, forward strand.
AAGTCAACGCCGCTCTCTCTACTCTTGTGCGAATTAGTATTGGTGGCCTCAGGCCCCCTTTCAGCGATGTAAACTGCGGGCTGCGCTCTCTCTGAGGTCAGAATGAAAATCTGACTAAAATGCATTTTGACTTGAACAATTTGATGGGTCTTATGCTTTTATAATACAAAATATAAGAGATGAGCAGCAGAGTTACCAATCAGGCAACAGGATAATGCGATTCATAGAAACTTAGGAATCATGCCAAGACTCTACAAGAGAAAGGTGTAGATCAACTTTGACAGCATCAAAAAATAACATTCTCTTATTTTAATGTAATTACACTTGACCTGGGATCATTTGACAGGTCGCATGATAGTACAAATTGTGTGAGCACTGGTGAGCGGATGTACAACAGAGTCAATCAACTGACATACAAGAGGATACACAAAGTTAATAGACGAAAGAGAGTTGTGGAGGGAGGACGAAAGTGGATTGTGAAGGGATGTTTCGCTGGGGGTGGCGGGGGGGCGTGGTGGCTGTGCTCCATCCTATTCTGTGGATAGCTGCTTGCAGTAGTCTAACGGGGTGCGGTGGGTTGAAGCTCTGTCCTATCGTGTCTTCCTGTCTTCTCCTGGTATTACTCTATCGCAGTCTCATTTTCTTCAGTGTAATTAAAATTTCAGTGTAATTTTAATGTAATTAAAACTTGACCTGGGATCGCTTGACTTGTCTTATACACAAATATAAGAGCAAAAACAACAGAGTCAATCATCTGAGCAACTGAATAACAGAGTCAATCATCTGAGCAACTGAACACCAGAGTCAATCAACTGAAATACAACAGGATGCACAAAGATTAAAATTAATTGTGGAAGGATGGTTTCGCCGAGGGGTGGCGGGGGGGGGGGGCGTGGTGGCTGTGCTTCATCCCACTCTGTGGATAGCTGCTTGCAGCGGTCTAATGGGGTGTGGTGGGTCGAAGTGCTGTCCTATCATGTCTTCTTGTCTTCTTCTGTTAGGCCTATGTACTGTCTCACAATCTCATCTGCATGATTATCAACATTTTGCCGACTTGGAGACCGTGATGGTCTGGTGCGGATTGGACGGGGGGGGGGGGGGAGTGACGGTCTCTCTGTGGGTCGTCTTTTTCTCAAGTTCGATTAACACTACTTGTTGCGGTTGGCCCTGAACCAGTCCCTGACACTTTCAGGTGGCTCTAGCCAGGCAACGGCTCTGCTAGCAATAGCAGCTGCTGAGGTGTAGTCAACTGTCAAAATTCGCGGGACAAGGGTCCCCCAGAAGGCAATAGTGCCCGTGGGTAAGCCAAGGCCCTATTCCATAATAATACTAAATATGCGTTTCATACCCAAAGCCTCATTAAGAGCAAGTTCTCAAATCACAGCAAGTTCATATATACTTGAGCGACATCTATGAGGTAATAATTCAAAGCCCTTGTCTTTTGCCCCTACTTGGTCGCCTACTTGCAAACAAACTGACTGTATTACTGCGGGGATTTGGAAACTGCTTGACCCCCAAGTTTGTATTGTCACCCAGTAAACACAAAACATTTGTATGACTTTATGCAATGTTGGACCAACGTCGAAGACGTTGGGCCGACATTGCATAAATGTCATACAAATGTCTTGCGTTTGCTGGGTAGAAGGACTTTCTCTCAAACATTGTACCTTTATCTAATGTTGGTTCAATGTTGGGCCAGCGTCGCAGACGTTGGCCTAACATTAAAACAGCATTGGATCAATGTCTCGTTTGAGTAGTTTCTTGTAATCAGTTCAGTGGCTATATTAATGCCGTCAATCTGTACTCAATAGGCTACTGCTGGCCTACACTTGACCGTCCCAGGCATGCGCGTTTTGAAGCTGAATGATTCTTTAACGTTACAAAAAAAAAGAAAAAAAAAAGACTAACTTGCCTTCTGACTGGTGGGCCTTTTGGCTAACCAGCTAATCACTGCTGACGGTAACCTGTGCATAAGGCCTCTCATGGCTTTTCACTGACAGCCAGCGAATTTACCATGTTTACGGTAGAGACGGATTTTCTGTCTATGCTGACGGGCCTTCTGACCGAAAGGACCCTGGCTGTGTTGTGCACCTTACGTTTTAAGTCGTCTCATTCCGGCATGCGCAAGCGTTTTGTCAACAATAGGTTGTTGTTATTGTTTTATTTTGTGTTGTTGACTATCTATTTTTAGATCAAGGGAAGCCACAAAATGAATGAATGGAATCAGTCAGCTAGACAGCCCCAATGTTTGTTTGTTTAGTTAGCTAGCCTTATAGCCGGGCTGCCCGGGCCTTCCGACAAGTGTCAATTGCTCTGAAACCTAGACACGATACCAAGAGCAACAAACACCAGATCCCTGAGTATCAGGCCAGACAACCACACTACAATTACCCCGATCTCGCCCTCAGCTCTCCTTCAGTTTTCCCTGACGACTACTCAAAGTAGCAAACCAATCTGGGCAGAATGGCAATGTCACGTGTTGGCATGAACACATCACATTGACATAACAAGAATGGTCTCAACAAAAGTAATGCAGTCAATGTGGAATGTTTTTATTCAATTATGGTAAACTGTTGCGGCATGTAGGCTATACCAAATAAAAAATAATTAAAGCATCTTTACATTGGACAGCAGATAATTGCAGGTGTAATACCGTAGGCCTAACGGTTTTGTAGGTGGGAGCTTAGGTTCAGCCCGGGGGTTTAGCCTATTAGTCTTACACACCATAACTAAATCGGAAATAGATGAGCCAGATAATATTAGCTTTATTAAAAGATAATAAATATACTACTATTACCAAATGCAATAATGGCATTTTTCGGTTATTTTCAAACTATCAAATTGATGTAAAATTAATAGATCTAACAGCTAGGTATTGTCTGTGCCCGGTAGGCATTGCCTGTGACATGCCAGCTAGGCCTCTTTCTACATTTCAATATGAATGAATGCCTAACCAAATACAGTCTACAAACTTGAACAAGACTCCATCTGTCAATTTGGGGTGTTTACATACATGCTACTGTAGTCTCCTGACGTAAGGAGGGTGCAGTTGGCATAGTAACCGATTCCTGCCAGCCTGAACAACCTACCATAAAGGGAGCACTGTATAAGCCTATGTGAGGGGTGTGTATGCGCTAGGCCTGCCATCACAGACTTATTCTGTATGCCATGTATGTTCCACTGTGCCATCTCCTTGATCCGGCGATGGTCCTAGTTATTATTTTAACAGGACTGCACGTTTTCATCTATATAATTCCGATAATGGCTGGTTTGACACCATTTTCTAGCCAAACCTTTTTCTGTTCATGTAAGAACACGTGTAAGCGGTCATGTCCAGTCCAAATGCCCCAGACCCTGTTTTCACGACAACAAACCCCAAGTCTGTTCCGATTTTATGTATAGGCCTATATAACACGAGGGATAAGGCATGTGAGCATACAGACCGGATGTGAAGGGGATTCTAATGATGATAATCAGTCAGCTCATAATGTGGGTTTATTATTTTTTCTACATTCCTGTTTGAGAACTAACCAGCACAAGCTCTGACACCAGTGAATCTGGGGGGGGGGGGGGGGACATAATTGTAATTCATTCTTGGTTGGCCTCATGTAATTTATTTCTAGTTTTATCTCCTCGCCGAGGAGGGCTGCTTACTGTATTCCACACGGTCCGCCGCCGCAGTTATTTGTTTTCAAGATAGCTACTAATCTATCAACTTCTGCTTCCTCATACTTCACATAGCCGTCACATACCACTGGGAATTGTTTTGGTGACACTTTGATTCCCATATCATCAACCCTTTAATTACTATGGTCACTAACTAAGAAATGTTTGTTAGCGCATTTCAGGAAAAAGTTGCCATCAGATCTTTTAATTTGGCAAATATGTTCAGCTATGTCAGCCAATGACCTAATTAACTTTTGGGATCCAACAATTTTAAAATGGCTGTCAGCGGCCATTTTGAATTTTGTAATATTTACTTAACTTAAGAAATGCAAAACGACTGGACCATGAATATAAAATAAAATGTAATCTCTCACCAAATGATGACAAATTTCACACTAAATTAAAAATCCAAAATGGCCGCCAGTCGGCCAATTAAATTTTTTTTTAGCAAACAATTTTAAAATAGTGGTCGAGTGATAACAGAAGGCTGCTTTCGTGTTAGTTTCCGAACAACTTTTTCTAGTTTGTAATCTACTCCACTACTAAACAGCTGATCGGTTCAAGAATGCCCCCTTCCATCAGAATTTTAAATATTATCTTTGTTTATGAAATTATATTAGTCCATACTCTCCTTCTCATTCCCCTCCACCCCGGGCCTCCACCACAGCTAAACAACATCGTGTAGCTTGCTATCAAGATAGTGGAGGGATGTCGAATTTTTAAAAGTAGTAGGGCCTGTCTAAACAAGCAAGCAAATCATTTATATAATTGAATTAATTTATCAAGTTCTGTCTGTATAAGAAAAAGTGCATAATTACCAAAAAAAAAAAAATCCTATGATTAAATTTATTTATTTTAAATCAAATTTACTCTACATTAACTGATTATTAAATATAATTTGATAACATTTAAATTATGGTTACTCTACCAATTCACAAAAGGAAAAGAAAATATCTGCCACCATTAGCAGACAACTAGTTAGAGCATAACCACCACCGGTACCGGTCACAGTTAATGTAAGTAGGGGGGGGGGGCACCAAATCTTATTGGCTCAGGTATTTATCAACCTCTCTGCTTTGCAAAATGAATATTAACAAAACAAGTAAAATCATATAAACAACTTTTTTTATTTTCTTTTATAGCCCTGTAGGCCTATATTTTATATACTATATACAGTTTGTCACTTCTTCGGGGCAATCATTTTCAGCGTTATTTGAAATGAAAAGAAAGTCTTCTAGCACGTCTAAATCCTCAGGTGTCCCTAGCTCAGAGGCGTGTTATTTGCAACATTTCCAGTACCCGGTACAATAAACTCAGCGATGAAAATAATTTAGATGTATTTGAAAAACAACCTAAATATATTTGACTCCCCATTAAATGTAGGCTTATGTATCAATAAAAATCTTATGTACTGTTGATCTGGTAATTTTCGCGTTTAGATGTTCGCGAATTCGTGATTTTGGAACTTTTCGTGAAGTCTAGAATTTGCAAATTATCAATTTAGATGATAGTAGCGCTAGTATAATAATAATTTTCGCAAGATTCTTAAATTGTCCTCCTCGCGAAAAAAAACCTCGCTAATATTGCCGGATCTACAGTAAACAAAACAAAAAAATATTACAAATAGCATTTTTTTCTAGCAAAAGTTATAACATTACTAAGCTAAATAAAGAAAATAGTGAATAGTGATACACATCCACCTGTTTTATAAATAACAAGAAATAACTGTTAACGTAACTAGTACATCGAAGAGGCCACTTTTAAAATATTAGTTTTTTTATGTCAGCATATAATTAATTTATACATGTGAATATCAAGTTATATTACATGTATCAAGCAAAAGCCTATATGGCAGAATTCTATACGGCTTTACCTCAGACAAGCAGCTTTGAAGTAATCAGGGTGAGAATGTCATAATTTGACGAAAGAAAATTAATGATGACCCCCATGACCTGGAAATTTTTCCGATTTTTTCCAAAACATTATGCAATCTAGGAAATAATACTACCCTCCAGTATGCAGAGATTCCAGTGGGTCATGGGAAAAAATCCGGATTTACTTTTTTTTGAAGTCGAAAAAACTTGTTTTAGATTGAAAAAAAAACATTTTTAGGTCATTAAGTATCATAAAAAATCTCAAAACTGGCATCTCTGATATGTCAAATATTGGGTATTTATATATCATAATTGGCATTGAAGTTATCACGGTAACAAGGTCCAAGTTTGATGAAATAAGATTAAAGATGGCCACCAGGTGAACAAGAGGCCTGAAGTCCTATACCATCCCCCGCCATAAATTAGGCTAACAGTTTTTGCGGTCACAAAGTTCACTTGTGGTGGCCATTTTAAATTTCAGTAAAATCTCCTGCACATTTCCAGATGGTGATTGTGAAATGTGAATTATTTATGACTGCAATTTTTCGTTTTTGCGACCACAAAAAATTATGAAGTTCATCCATGGCGGCCACTTTGAATTTCAGTAAAACCTTGAAAAATGATAAATGATAAAATCAAGATGGCCGCTATATCAAGAGTTTGGATCGCACATGAAAAAGGACAATGACAATAGACTCGCAAACCCTGAAAACCTATATACCGGTACCAGGTTTCAAGGGGATTCAGAAAAAAAAAAATTAGTCGAAAAAGAAATAATAATCGCCAGGTGGCGGCCATTTTGATTATTGGTGGAAAGCTGAAAATCTAATCATGTGATCTCTGTACTCATGGGTAACTTCACGTAAAAAAATGGAGAGATCCAATTATTATTTTTCAAGTTATGGCGTTAACAAGAATTTTTTGAACCTTTGACCTTGGGTAAAAAAGTGCCAGGAGGGTTTGAATGTTTGAATGAATAATTCAATAATGAATTCAATCTGTTGCACCATGTTGGTGTAGTAGCTAAAAAACCGCGTGCGGCGGCGGAGACGGCGCGTGCAGGGACGACAATACCCCTCAGGGCCCAGCGGGCCGAGGGGTAAAAATCACTTGCACATCCCCATGCTGCTTGGAATGTCACGTTAAAATTTCAAAAATAATTGACCAGTAGTTTTTGCGGCCACAGGAAAACGTAACGCCTGACGGAATCCTGGTGCGACTAAAATCCTCCTTCCCCTACGGGCGGGGGATACTAAAGAAGCGCAGTTTTATTGAAATCCGGGTGACAAGGTCTGAATTTGATGAAAAAAAGTTAAAGAAGGCAGCCATGACCCAGATATTTTTCAGATATTCTTCCGAACTTTCTGAAAAAATTATGCAGCCTAGGAATTTATACTAGTATTTAGTAAGTTAAATACAGAGTGAATGCAAAAAAAAATTCTGGAGATATCAGGGTGAGTGTCAGGGTATGGATGTTGTGGCCACATTAGAAGGCGGCGAGTTAACATGAAACATGACACTAAAGTGGTTGTTTTTGATGTCAAGGTGTTAGTGATGCAACATCGGTATCTGGAGCAAAATTGAATCAACACAGGCTATCTGCCACCGAGAGAGGGCTAAAATATAGGGCTAAAAAATTAAGGCACACACTAGACAAGTTGCTGATTAATTATTATCATCACTTCACCGTCCGTTTCCTATGCCATTTTTTAGAATTAATGTTTGTTATAATTATTTGTAAATACAGTTCCGGGTGGCCACATAAATTTTCAGACAGACAATTAAAAACATAAGCAAGTGAGTGCTCTGTTGGCATTCCTCTAAAATTGTAATTCCTAGCCCCGACCCAGATATTTTTCAGATATGACCCGTATATTTTTATGAACTTAAAAAATAAAACCTCGCTAATATTACCAGAAATCCAGTAAACAAAACAAAAAATATTACAAATGGAATATTTCTTTCTTAACAAAAGCAGTGATATTTCGGTTCTCCGGGTCAATTGATATATTTTCAAACTGTTCGTAGATATATTTCCAACGTTACTCAAAATCATGAAATGGGTTCTCTGATCTCTTTCCTTGGTGGAATAACAATGTGTGGGATATTTCTTCGGACAGCTCAGCAGGCTGGTACATTGGTAGTTCACCATTTTCCTTGGAATATCATATGGTGTATATCTCGGGTGTAATCACAATTTCTAGCAACCTTCTGAGGTAGCAGGACAGACTTCTCACTTATTTTGATAGAGCTCTGTTGCATTCTGTAAGCAGAAAAAGATCAAATTATTTTTAATGAACCGACCATAAATATTTTTTATTATTAGTTTGTCCATCCTAAAATTTTCAAACTGTTCGTAGATATATTTCCAACGTTACTCAACATTATTTTTATTTCTAAACCCTTTCTATCAGTTTGAAAAATATAGTCACAAAATTTACCATATCCAGTATTTGCAAGCGTGTGTGTAAACCCTTTGCGCTATGAATTATTTTTAAATTCAAGATCTGGTAGCATTTACATCAATTTGTAAGGAAGAGCCCAGGTGATCATGGTGATCAAGTTATATATATGCAAATTAGCAATTTTTTCAAACTTACCAGGATAATCACCCCAAAAATTGACAACAACATTTTTTGAAGATTTTATAAATATTGACGTCTATCATGTCTACAGCGTCTATGATAGCAAGATGTCATGTTATAAAAAAGAGCCAAATTAGCCACTCAAACCCAACCAGGGTAATCCATCAGAGAGTAAAGAAAAAAAAATATGAAGATCAGATGAATAATGGGGACTGTACAGTGTTTATGTCGTTGAACTGTTTAAGAATAATAATGATTAGATACATGACAAATATTTCCACCTTTTACAATTTCAAAGTTTATAGCCAATATTAGAAGTGCCATGGTGGCCATATTGGATATGCGTATTAGCCTATTTTCAAATTAGTAGTAACTAGATCTTACATTTGCATGGCAAATATGAAAGTCTCCACCTTCCACAATTAAAAGTTTATTGGCAATGCAGTAACGATGGGGCTATATAACATAAGTGCCATGGCAGCCATCTTGGATATGCAAATTAGCTGATTTTCGAACTCAACTAGGGAAATCCATCGGAGGGTGTTTTGCGAAGATCTGATAAACATTGGCGACTTGAGAGCATTTACATCGATCTTGAATATACAAATTAGCCCATGGCGGCCATGTTGGATATGCAAATTAGCTGATTTTCGAGCTCAGTCAAGATAATCTATCAGAGGGTGTTCAGGAAAAAATCGCGAAGATCGGATGAATGTTGGCGACTGAAGAGCGTTTACGTCGATCTTGGATATGCAAATTAGCCCATGGCGGCCATGTTGAATATGCAAATTAGCTGATTTTCGAACTCAGGCAGGATAATCAATCAGAGAGTGTTCAGGAAAAAAATCGCAAAGATTGTATGAATATTAGCGACTGGAGAGCGTTGACGTCGATCATGGATATCAGATATGCAAATTAGCCCATGGCGGCCATCTTGGATATGCAAATTAGCTGATTTTCGAAATTCAACAGGATAATCCATCAGAGAGTGTTCAGAAAAAAAGTTGCGAGGATTGGATAAATATTGGCGACTGGAGAGCGTCTACGTCGTCAAATTGTTGAAAAATAATAATAATAATAATAATAATAACAACAATAGACAGCACTAAAACAATAAGTCTCCACCACATAGTGGGTGGAGACTTTATAAATCATATAATGCTCAAGAAAACTTTGCTGAAAATCAGATCTTCGGCATACTGACTGCTCAGTGAATTCTATATATATAGAGAAACTAGATGTACATATTTATCATGTAAATATAACCAGCTTCAGAGGGGGATCTGTGAGCTGATTATAATAAAGATATAACAACAACTTTCTTCTGTCAGCTTGGCTTATTGCTCCATGTTTATTTTATACAGTTGACTCCTTTATTCATCTGCTCCTATGTACAATATCCTTTATCAACTCTCTCTGTTACTCACTAACTTTATCCCTGCAAGTAGCCATCTTATATACCCCAGTAGTGTTGTTTAAGCAACAACACTGGTTGTCAGTGATGACCAGTGCCAGGGGTAACCAACATGTGGTAACCCATATCTGCGACAGGCTGGTACACATGATGGCTAATCCCCTGATGATCACACCCATTGTTATAGTGATCTCAGGCCTGTGCCCACTTGCAGAGATGGTCTACTAATCCCTATAATCTCTCAGATGCTCTGCTGTCCATTATCTTCACATACACTTCTAAACATAATATATAATTAAAGTCTATACACATTAATACAATAGATCTACATTAAACACTTATCCAAATACAATACATATATGACGGCTGGATCATATAAACACCCAAGAAGGCTCCCCCTCACACTTTTCAAATAAAAATAGCAAATTATTTATAATTTTACCAGATGATCAATTTGAACATGTAATTATCAAGTAATATATTTTGAGGCAGATGCTAGCAGCTTTAGGGCATGACAAGGTGCTAAATTTTGAGTCAGAAAGAATAAAGATGGCCGCCATGACCCAGATATTTCCCCAAACTTTGTGAAAAATTGACTTACTCTAGGAATTATTACTACTATGAAGTATGTTGAATATAGAGTATATCGGATAAGCAGCTTTGAAGGTCTCAGGGTAACAAGGTCCTAATTTGACGACAAAGGAGCAAAGATGGCCAACATGACCCGGAGATTTTTTTTTAACCTTCCTGAAAAATTGATGCAGGACATAATTTTAGTTATCAGTATCTGGAACACCGTATGAATCCGAGAAGCGGTTTTGTAGGTTTATCTGGGTAAGAAATTACGGGTGCGGCCACACGTGGCGGCAGTGCCAGCGGCGACGGACAAAACCGTACAAAAACAAAAAGCCCCCCCCCCCTGGCAGGGTTTACAGTGATATATATAACATGTATAAGGAAATGTAATTTTAAACCATCTTGAAATGAAAATTAGCCGATTTTCAAATGTATTGAACCAGTGTTTCGAAAAAAGATATGAAGATTGGAGGAATGTTGATGACTGTAGAAGGTGACAAATAAGAGAATGTTTATAAAAAATTTTGAAGAAAGGATGAATAATCATATTGTTATTTAATCCTTTACACTGGATGTTATATTTGCGTGGCAAATATGAGAGTCGCCACCTTCCACTGCAGCCATCTTTGCTATCTTGCTAATTAGCCAATTTATTATTTCCAGAGATTACTAATAATAGTAATAATAACAATACACAAATTTAAAAAGAATACACTGAAAATGAAGGACTCACTAACATTAGCGAAATTAAAACATATCAATTGAAAAAGGTGCATGTTTATAATGAATCTGCACGGCAACAAGAGCAGTGATATTTCAGTACTCCGGGTCAAGTCCCAGTCCTTTTTAGTTTCCTTTCTAATTCTTCCATCTTCTTGTTCTTTCTCTTCCAATTCCTCCTATGTATCCTCTTCCATTTTTCCTCCTCTTCATTCCTTCTCTTTCATCTTACTTCTACTCCTCCTCTTCCATTCTGCTTTTCCTCCCCATTCCTTCCTGCTCCTGCTTCTCTTCATCATGGATCCTTCTATATTTTACTTTCTTCTCTCTTCTTCTCGTTTTCCATCTTCTCATTCTCTCCCTTTTCTTTCCATTTATCTCTCTATCCCATTCCTTCATTCTCCTTTTCCTCTACCTTCCCTTTCTCCTCCCTCATTCATCCTGCTTCTTTTTACTTTCTTTCATTAGCATCACAGTATACTCCTCTTCTTTTTTTCTCATCCTTCATCTGGTCTTCCTCTTTTCTTTCTCCTTTATTCTCTTCTTTCAATTTGTTCTGTTCTTCAGTCTCCACTTCTTCTTCCTCTTCATTCATTCCCCTTCGTTTTTTTCTTTATTTTCAATGTCTCGCCTTCTCCTCCTTATCCTTTTCTTCATATTTCTATTTTTCTTTCCCTCTTCATTCTTTCATGATCCTCTTTTTCATCCTCCTTCAATTCTCCTTTCCTCCTCTTCCTATAATTATCCGATCCTTATTTTTTTATAACATTTTTGTACTTATTCTTCTTCTACTTTGTTTTCTCCTTCTCTCTCTCTGTCCTTCATTCCCTCTCTCTCATCTCCATCCTGCTGCTGATTTTCTTCATTCCACCCTAGGCCTTTTGACCTATTTTTTTATTTACCTCTATCCACCAAAATAGCCTAATTTTTTCAATGTTGTTGATACATGTATCTGGATGACTGTGCCAGATAGCTAGACCATTTTACTGTATCTACATGCATACATACATGTATTTATATACATACATTACTGTATTTAATACTAATTTTTGTTTTGAAACAGAATGTGTGGTTTCAGGAATGCATTATGAGAATGCTCTGAGAAATTTAAACTCAATCAAATGCAAAATGACTAACTTGCGGTCATTGATTATTAACCGTAGTCATGGTAGTATGCATAAGATATGGAAAACCTTGCTAGATACATGTAGGTAGACCATTACTGTAAAACAAAATGTGCTGCTTCAGAAGTGATATATATGCCCTGAGAAAAAATGTCAACTCGAACAAAATTAAAATCAGGGACTTGTGGCCATTATTGACTGTGATATATATTATTATGTTTCCATTTCAGCTAAAATAGGCCTGCTATTTTAAACAATACAATTTAAAATTCATTTGATTTTGAGTAAGTGAGAAGAATGTTCAATCTGTTAATTGCAGAAAACTTAACGCATGGATGGATCACGTAGGCCTACTACATGCCCTTGGTGATGGTATAATAGTGCTCACCCCTGAGGATCAGTAAAGGTGGTTATATTCTTTAAAAACATTTATAGCGTGGTTTGTGCAGCACTGGTTATTATTTTTTAGAAAAAAAAACACTTATGTCAGAAATAGGAGAAACAAATGTACACATGTGTACAGGAGGCACTAAAGGGAAAATTAATAAAATTTAAAAACTATGATGACATAAATACAGAGGAGATGACTGTCAGGGTATTTTACATTTGATATTTTTTGGCATCTCCAGGACTGATATTTATAATTAACAGAAATATGAAAGTAAAGCTGGCTAAATTATAAGACATAATTGTACTTCAGTGGCGGCATGGCAATCCTAGAAGAAGATGCAGCAATGCAGCGATCAGTTGAAAGTATTATTTAATTACCATAATTAGCAAAAATAATTACATTATTTTAGCAATGTAGCCATGTGCACAATCAAAATCATTACATTGACAGGGTTCCCACTCAAAACTGAAAACAAAATTCCATGATTTTTCCATGATTTTTCAATGATACCAGGTTATTTTTCCAGGAAATAAAATAGTGCTCAATTCCGTTTTGGCTGCATGTGTCATTTACCTAAATTGTTATCATTTGCCTAAATTGTTTTTGTACGTCAAAAGATTTGGGCACATATATATGCAACCACCAGTAGTCAAATATCAGGCTATTAGAAAGGAACACTTATGCAAAGAATAAATTTTGCAAAATTTATTCTGATATTGAAAAAAATGGGGATAACTGAAGCAAAATTCCATGAAAAGGTCCTTTTTTTAAAATTCCATGATTTTTTTCCAGGTTTTCCAGGTGAGTGGGAACCCTGCATTGATATTGTGGAAAACAAATTAGCAATATAGCATTCATCAGTTCATTTTAAAGATTTTTGTTAAAATTTATTTAGTTAAAAATATAATAATCAGACTTCAGCTATGTTTTGTCTGAGAAGTTGTCAGCTGCCAGTACAAATAACAAGAAATAACTGCACTACATTTAGGCCTACTCACCGGATAGCCTACATCCAATTTATAAGTTCAATTTCTCTCCCTGTTTCAAAAGCCTAATACCGGTAAGTGCTTTCAGGAACTATGAAATACATTTTCAGGCTATATTTCCCACATTGTTCAGATGTCTTTAGTACACTGGAAAAATGAAAATGTTATAATTTGTAACAACAAGACAAAAAATAAAATATAGAGCTTGATAAAAAAATAAATGACAAAGAAAGAAGCTGATTATTATTTCATAACTGGAATATACAATTCCACAAACAATAAACAAACAATGTCAGTTATTTAACACTTGCCCTGCTAAATTATTTAATTACATTGTCATCTTAAAATAATTAGGAATATTTTCATAGATTTATATTCATGAAAATTGAACATCTCCAAATACATGAAATATGAGTATAATGCGAATAAGCGAGCATCAACATGATCAATATGATCAATATTCAACTACCTATTTATCAGTACATGTATGTACATGTACACTGTACAGTATATTATTTTCAGTACATTTGAGTTAGTCAACCCTTAAAGCGCTTAAATACTGTTGTTTAAGCCATGGGGACCAAAGGGGTTTTTCAATTTAAAATCATCATAAATCTTTTAGTTAGCTCTTCCAGCTTCATTTGATATATGTTATAAGTCTACAGCCATTATAAATATTTTTACCTTTACAGTGCAGATCAAATGATTTTTTTACTCAAGATCACAGTGCTGGGATCAAATCTAGACAGAATCTGACGTCTAAAGCTGATTCCAGCGCTTCAAGGGTTAAACCGACTGAAAACTTTATGGCTGTGGACTCACAAGGATTCACTTTAAATATCAATCAGAAGTACATTATATTATTTATATGTCATTCAAATTACTTTTATTGGCCTGTATGTAGTTCACTTTCAGATACTGCAGTGATTGTGGATGTAGCTTACAGTTACAATGAACCTTTGCTCATGAATACACATGTAGGCAGATAGACTGGACAGACTGGAATTCTAATTGTGTTAAATTTTCCGGGTTGTCAGGCTTATAATACCGTAAACCGGGGCTATTTTGCCACACTATTTACATATTTGAAATCGCTGTATTGAAGCTACTTTTTGAAGTAGGAATATAAAGTGTCAAAAATAAGGGTGATTGTGTAAGGTATTTACATACTTAGCATAGTTTGTATTTAGGACTTTTAAATAAAAATGTATGATGTATGATGTATGATGGCAAAATAGCCCCGGCAACCGGGACTATTTTGCCACTGTAGCTAATTTTGAGAATTAAAACCATTTGTCACAATCCAAATAAAAATATTTTGCCATGTAAATATTTTTTAATTCAAAATAATATAATTGAGCAGCTAATCGAATGAAAATCAAATCAACTGAACAGTCAGTAGGCATTTTTATCAATCCATTTCATATATAACATAAATATGGTAAATGTACCATACAGACATAAACATGAAATATTAGGTGAAAAGTCATTATTTTTTATGAATTTCCTTTAATTTTTAAAATGAGTGCCTCAAAACTAGTATATAAATATTTATATAGTTTTTAGGGGTCAGTGAGTCTAGTGGCCAAGTCTGTTTTCATATCATATGAACGAGGCTCTGGCGGCCATTTTTAAGGGGTGGCAAAATAGCCCCGGTATGGGGTGGCAAAATAGCCCCGGTTACTTTGAAGTGCTCGAAAAGGCTCAATATTTGAATTTCATCAATTAAATTTTTTTTATGTGATAAGGACCCTTCAATTATCACAAAATAAAAATATATACGTTAATATAATGGATAAATAACATTCCAGAGTTCAAATTTGGCCAATTTCTAAAGAACACGTAAAAAATACCACTTCGGTAAAATATTTTTTACGGGTGTCAAAATATTTTTAAAATTTTGTGAATAGACATAAAAATGTTCCCTACAATATAGTCTAACCTAGGATAATAGTTATTTTATTACCTCATTTATTGAAAACCAGAGGGTTTTATCAATTTTCTTAGGGGGTGGCAAAATAACCCCGGTTTACAATACTAAAAAAAAAAAAAAATGGGAATCTTAGGCCACATTTGTGCACATATACAATTTAAGCATGATAATTTAAAACCCTATTTTTTCATTGCAGATCAAATGATTTTTTTACTCAAGATTACAGTGCTGGGATCAAATTTAGACTTCAGAATCTGATGTCTCAAGTTGTTTCCCGCGCTTTAAGGGTTAAACCGTGTGTAAACTTTATGGCTGTGGACTCACTAGGATTCACTTTAAATATCAATCAGAATTACATTATAAATATTATTTATTGTCATTCAAATTTCTTATATTGGCCTGTATGTATATTTCACTTTCAGATACTGCAGTGATTGTGGATGTAGCTTACAATGAACCTTTGCTCATGAATACACTATGTAGGCAGACAGACTGAATTTTATTCTAATTGTGTTAAATTGTCAGGGTTGTCAGGCTTAGGCCACTGGTTTTTGTTTCTCTGTTTTAGATCAGAAAAAATCCAAAATCTAAAGAGGGAGGGCGGTAAAAAAACATTTAAAAAAAAAAATTATATTTTCAGAAAAGTTAATGAGGGCCACCAAATAAAAAAAACATTGGACAAATTCTGGAAAAGGTAATGAGAGCAACAAAATAAATAAAAATTTACCTATTTTAAATAAAGTTATTGAGGGCGACGAAAAAACAAGCAAAAAAAAAACATAGCTGAAAAGAAGTTTTTTATTTCCTTAAATGAACTTGGTTTTTTTTCGGAATGTTTTTGTTATCTACCAAAATTAAATGTTTTTTTTTCAAAAATCGGCAACAATTCAATGCGCGCCTGGGCAGAAAAAAACACTATGTTTTTTTTTGGTAATGCGCGGCCTGGATCTAATGCGCGTGCTCATCTAAAACAAGAGAAAAAAAACATAGTGGCCTTATACTCAAAAAGAATAAATTAATTATAGCCAGAGCAAAATCAAGAACTTTTCCCGGTTCATTTATGTTTTTACAGGACTTTTCCAAAGACTCGAAAACAGTCCTTGCGAAATGTCATCAAAATCGGTTGAGAATTGACGAAAAACATGCGATACAAGTTACCCAGCAAACACAAGGCGTTGACCCAATGTGGGAGTGATGTTGGGCCAGCGTCGTAGACGATGGGCCAACATCAGCACAACTTTGGGCCAACGTCTCGTGTTTGCTGGGTAATCTGACGGCAGGTTTAACTAATTCTGGAATTTTATTACATGACAAATGGTCTAACTTTTGAAATATTGAAAATAATTTCGCAAAAATTTTACCGATGTTACTGTTAGGACATGGGGCCTACTCACATAGCCATAGGCCTCACTTGGAATGTCCTATGGCTATGCAAGAAAATCGGTTCAGAAATGACAGAGAAATCGATAACCTTAATATAATTAATTGTGTCATACTCATACTTGGGGCCTAGATCTAGTCATAGACTAAAAGTAAAAAAAAAAAAAAAAAATTATGTGACGGTAGGCTACTACTATGTCCAGGCCTATGATCTGATCTGATCTTAGGCTAATGTTACTCAATAGGCCCATTTCTCACATTAGGCCTATAGGCTATAGCCTATAGGAGTATAGGGTCTAGCGCCCATGTCCCCTGCATGAATGACACTGACAGAAACTTTTATTATCGCCCGGCCACAGTCTGAGTTTAGCCTTTTTTCAGGCCTAGACCCTATTTCGTTGAAAATAAATGACATGTTTATTGTTACTGTTAGACCTAGAAGTAGAATCTAGGTTCTTCCGAAACAAAATAGTCAAAAGTTGTATTCATTGTCGTTAACTTACCTTCTACCGTAGCATACTGTCAAGAAAGATGTGACAGACTATCGTCGTCGTTTCGCCAAACCAAATCACAACATCATTCAAATGCACTGCGACGCTCTGTCACAGTGTCAGTTGACCAAGGTCCAAGTGTCTTTTTCGTGTCATTCCACCGGTCTATAGCGGTACCGATCTAAACCTGACGACGTACTCGCCTATTTACATATACTTTTCTTCTTCTTTTACGCTCACTCGCAGAAAAACATGGCTTAATTCGAAATCTGTTCAACTTGCCTCAGATGTCGGCCATTTTTTCCCCTGGCTTCAAAGCTTGGTGTCGTCATAGTCACGTGACTTCAGATTTCCCTCCCAGTGTTTACTTGGTAAATTACGGAGCCCGTAAAATAGCAATATTGTGACCGGCGCAGTCGTGACGACGTACTTCCTTTATGGCTATGCATACCAGAGAAAACACAAGACCCAGATAAACCAGAGTTGGTTTAATGTTGGACCAGCGTTGCAGACAGTGGACAAACATTACACCAACATTGGATCCATAACCTCATATATATCTGCTGGGACATCACTGATATTGAACCAACAAAATGTGGAATAACGTTGTAATTCAAATTACTCACTTATATAATGACCACATGGCATTTTCGTTCTATAATTTTCCGACGAATCGTCTGAAGTTATGAGGCAGGGGTATTTTGGATCATTCGTCCGCTCCATTTCAGCAACCAGCAACGTTGTTTGCGGTAGAGCGCGTAACGTAGATAGATTGTACCATACGTGGAATAGGCCTATACCGGTAGATACAGTCTTGTACACTGCCCGCCGTAGGCCTACTTTACTGTAAGAGTAACGTTACGTCTTGTTGTTTTGAAGTATTTTATAACCACAGCTATAACCAGCACGGAGAGCCTGTAACAGTATCCCAGCCAACAAACGGTAACATAGGCTATGATACATATACACCCTCTGTAGACCTGTCATGCAGATACTCTTTCTAAGGTACACAGACTTTTCGCCCCATAGTCAGTTTGCACCATTTTTTAGTGAGACGTTTCGCCCCCAACTCATACTTAGGAAAGACGTTTCGCCCCCTCCCCATGAATAGGAAAGACGTTTCGCCCCCGTCTTCATAGTTCAGGAAGACGTTTCGCACCCAAACGGTTAACCATATTTCAGAAAGACGTTTCGCACCCAAACCATATTTCAGAAAGACGTTTCGCACCCAAACCATATTTCAGAAAGACGTTTCGCCCACAAATCATATTTGGGGAAAGACGTTTCGCACCCATTTCATTATTGGGAAAGACGTTTCGCCCCCTAATCAGAAAGACGTTTCGCCCCCTATAGTCATAATTTGGAAAGACGTTTCGCACCCTTTTCATAATTAGGAAAGACGTTTCGCTTGCTATTCATAAATCAGCATGATCTTCATTTTTAAGAAAGACGTTTCGCACCCTAATCATAAAACAGCATACAATTGTGAAGATTGCCGTCCCATTTATTATTAGGAAAGACATGTGTGTGACCACTTAGGCTAGCTTGTTGTTCATGCATTTTATAACTTACCGTTTTCATTCCTTGATTCAGCCACGTTAATTTATATTGTGCTATCGATCTGATCGCCGACCTAAACTTGCAACCTAAATAATTTAATGCAATATTGTAAGTTGTATTACATTAACGTATATAAATTTGAAGGCTGATTATTTATTTTTAGAAATATAGGGGCTAGGTATCTTAATTATATATATATATATTATATATTTTACAAATAGCTGTTGTACCACCTCGCAAACAGACGTACGAATTGAAATCGATTTGAAGTGTTCATAAGGTGAAATAGACGCCTGCTCACAAAATATCGGCATGAAAATTGTCATTTTTGTTGATTTTATTTCAGCATGGATAGACCTGCTGCGTCCAAAAATCGTCTGGAAATACATTATTGTCCAATATATCAAATCGATATCCCACCTGCTCAAATATTATCTTCCAAATCTACGATATCCAGCAAAGTATTATCTGAAAGGGTCCTGCTTTCTATCAATTCCTTTTGAGATATGTCCTGCTTTCTAAGAGCAAGTATCCTGCTTTCTAAAGAGCAAAGTGGTACAGATTATATATTAGGTGGCATTACCGTAATAAACACTAGGTATTTCAATGATACAAATGACTAGGCTACTACTTCAAATAAAATTAAAAGGTATTGCCAAGATAACATAGGGGTCTATCCTTTTGTTTCCCGCACCAAAACCAGAGATAAAATAGCTACTTTGTATAACATAATAATTATATAGCATAAAACACACTCTGGAAAGCGTAGAAACCTAAAATATATACGAATGCATAATTATGCTACAGTAAGTGGAGTATGCGGACCTAGTTAGTACCACATACTCTGAGTTACAATCGAAGAAAAACATTCTCGACCTCATAGAGAAAATCAGTTGACTTAGCAACTCTGAAATCGTTCATAAGGCCTTATCTCGTCTGATAACAAAGGTGACAGAAACGTCCTTAACCGGCCCTAAAAATCCAAATAATAAAATTCGAGAGCAACATCCGTCCTGATATGTGGTAATACCCAAGTCAGATCATGAAAGCATGATAATATGGATACCATAGCGACAGGTGGCTTGTGTTGTTCTAGATAAAAGGTTCACTCGTGTCACCAGTGTCTCTATCTCTACTTCAGACACTGGTCATCTTCCCCCGATCAGCTAATAATAACCACCAGGGGACAGAGATATCACAGCCACTCTCTGTACTGCCGCATCTAGGTGCGTGGCAAAAATTGTGCTTAGCTCATACTTTTAAAAACTCCATTAAATTAATTATCAATAAATATAAAATTGAAAGTGGAACACTCATGGATACCCTCAGGTTTGTATGACGAGCACTGCGTGCACAAATTCCCATGTGTTGGTAGCGGATGGGCAGGTGTTCATCTAAACACAACTGGCCTATCACGATCTACCTCAATGCTGGTGCCTGATTGATGAATTGCTGGCTGCTGGTTGGCAGACGGTGACGTAACAGACGACAGAGACCCCTGGTGTCGGATATGTGTAAATGCCACACAAAATCTCAGTGGGTGACTGTGACACTCACTGATAGCTCAGTGTAGATAAAAGTGTAACGTTATAACAATAATAATGACACATAATCATGGTAATAATTATTTATGCCAGTCACGCAAGACACGACACTCAAAATATTTCAGCTTGAATATGAATTTACATTTGTTATACTCAATTATTTTCAACCCTTAATTTGTTTAAAACAGCTATAGATAATTGCGCAATTGACTTCAACACTATTATGTCTCTAGATGTCATAATTCTTAGACAAATATCATAAGTCGGCTGCATAAATTGATTGAACCAGTACTTAAACCAGAATCACCAGGAATAGATGAGCCTATGCAAATCATCACGGACTCCGATGAGCTGGAAGAAATTATGAAACATTTAACAAAAGTTTTGCCTCCCATCACCAAACCAAAAGAACACATTCGTTTGGAAGAATAGGTTGCCTTTTTAACATGGTTTCTGTTCCTCTAGCGGGTAGCTTTGATGTTGACCACATTGCATCATAGCTTTTCAGGGATGATGTAAAATTCCAACACTGCCAAAATATTACTAGAATACGGTTCACAAAGGATGTAAAACAATTGTGCTAAATAGGTCTATATCTTTTTGATGTAAAGTGTATACGTTTCATGGGCATAGGCCTGGATATAGAGCTCTGGGAGTACTCTACGGTGACTCAAGTATGATTATGGGAAAGCTCTAAATTCAAATGAAATTGATCATGGACCTAATCACACCTTAGAATATAAACAGAACCAACTCGCTGTCAAGGAAATGCTGATTAAGGACATAAAATCTGTTATCGACAATCATAAAGATATGGGAAAACATAATCTGTCCGAATTTAATATAGATAAGAAGGAAAGCAGTTATTTTATGAACGCGTGTTTGACATCATATTAGTTTTATCAATACGATCACAAGAATTAAGGAAAAGTAGAGTGAAAATAACATTAGCTCTAGGGAGACTATTCGAGCTAGCAGGTAATGACTGGAGAAATTAAACATATATAGCTATGCAATAAGTAGCACAAAAATACAATTATACCCCATGAGTTCAAGCATAGATCAAAAACTATTGTGTGAGTAGATACATTAGTATTTTGGAGCGCATCATATGTAGATACATCAGTTAACTAGGTCACAACTGATGTTGTAAATCTCTCTGCTCAAACTAACTATGTAGGCCAATGTCTTTAAGAATGTGATATTAGTGAAGAGAGATATGAACAATCACTACCGTTTATCAAACAGAAATCAATGGCTGGGTTCAATGTTAGAAAAAAGGCTAAAGTAACCGGAAGTACCATGTATAAAGCGCTTGGGATGAGGACATTAAAGGAACAAAAAAAAACAATTTTATGTAGTTATTGATGGTAAAGCTATTAGTGAATATCCTGAAAAGGTCTAAAGAGCAATGGAGCATGTAACTCAGAATGAATCACTCTGTTCTAGGGAGGGAATCCTTCCTTTGTTTAATACAGGCTTTTCCAATGCTAATATTAATAGACATTTAAAAATATGTTATAACATATACAAAGATACAATAGTGTTTGGTGAAGTCCCACATATTTAACTGTATGTCATTATTTCCGTCTTTATTATAACAAAAAAGAAATAAGAATCTACTCCATCGTGAAAAATTATTGGTAGCAGATAACAAATACATCTCAAGCTGTGATGAAATGTATTAAGATTTTTTATTTTGTCAGCTGTGGTGGTTGTCTCTGGTATTGGTACGCCTACTGGTACACTAATGGTTGGTTCGCTCATTGGAGTACTGCATTTGATAGGTGGCACATCTGCCTCGGGTACTGACACGGACAGATTAGAAGCGATGTCTTGTTTCATCAAGCCAAATCTGGATGAACTTGCACAGGATAATTCTATATCTGTAATAATCAAACAGACTTTTTACATTGTCATCAAGACTTTGTTACACTATCACCAATATTTTGTTACTTGATCATCAAGATTTAGTTACAATTTTGACAACACTTTGTTACACTATCATGAAGACTTTGTTGTTCATTCCATTACTATCATCAAGTTTGTGTTACATACATTTAGTGACAAATACCTGTAATCAGTTTTTATTCAGCTTCAACACATAACACATCAAAGTTCATTACACATATTTAGTCATATACTGATAACCTACCGGTATATAGATAGAAATCGGAGATCTGTGGCGACCTCACTTGCAGATTATCGCGACCGAGCTCGAGCTGGACGGAATCGCTGATTGACGGATTAGCGCTTCCGCCCGGCTCACGCCACGTGCGGCCTGGCCGCGCTCGTCCACTCTTCCACCGACCTTCACGGAAGACAGTCATGTAACCGCGTCATCCGCATTCAGCCGCGTGGCTGGATAGCGGCCTCTGTCACACGGGACTAAGTAGCACACACATATCTGACTATGTCTACACGATTATGGGATGAATAAAGAACGAACTAAGGAAACCATCTATTTTTGACTGAGTTTCTACAGCGAACCATCATAGCTGACCGGGCAAGACTCTACAATTAAGATTGGGTCTGAGGCGATGGTCGGGTCCGTTGATTTGTCGAACACTCGACAACGTCGATGGTAACCCTCGCCCCAGAACCCAATAATGGTAAGCCATGACGTACCTTCTTGATAAATATTTTAGGTTACCACGACAATAATGGTAACCCATGACGTTTGATTCGACACGCAATCTTCTACACATTTAAATAGATCAGATCTACATTTTGTGTCTCCAACATTCTTCTGGTTGAGTCTAGATCGACTGTTCAACATTTTCACGTTTTTGTGTTTCACAGCATTTTCAAAGTGTAAGGGACATGGAATGAATCTACATTCTATAAAGGTACGTAAGAGTTTGGGTCAAAATGTACACTAAATGCCATTAGGCTAGTCAGAAAAAATGCACAGACAGAGGTTTTTGCGTTAAAACAGCGAAAAATTCGATAGATTTTTCCAGAAACCCACGTGGTTTCGACATTCTCAAAATGGCGGATCTCACAGACATCCAGCCTAGACTCAGACAAATTCATATTAGACGGAATAGTCTACTTTTATAAATTATAACAGATTTTAATATCATTCTCTCTATTACGCCACTGTCGGCGACTGAGAAGACGATATTTTGAAATTTTAGTATTTTAAACCATTTGGGTGACACGGTTTTCACGAGGACACCCGCCATATTTTTTGAGATATACGCAAAATATTTTTCCGGAACGAATTTATATCTCGACTTGTGCAGTTTTTTATTAGGAAATAGAGCCATTTTTTACGCAATTGCATCCACATCGAATGAATAAAAGGTCTTAATTGGTCTGTTCTATAACTTTGGGGCAATAAGTCAAAATTTATTGCATTTTATTCGCTATTTTAATTCAGTGTAAGCAAATGAAATGAAATGAATCGGGCTTTAGGCCACCTTTGTGCACATATAGGCTAAACTGGGCCAGGAGAACCTCCTGAGGATGGTGAGATGATTGAGATGACACTGTCCTCCAGACACAGGATCCGAAATTCGGGCCCTGGCGGTCTTAGGCCGAGCACGCTACCTCTCGGTCACGGAGGCTCCCCACAATACTAACTTTCACACGTGGATGGGGAAGAAACAATTTTGTTTCTTTCAAACCGCCGAGACCGGGAACCGAACCCCGGACTCTGGCGTGAAAGGCAGCGGTGCTAACCACTACCCTAGGGCCCCCGCCCAATTCAGTGTAAGCAGAAAATATGTTTTACTATGTGATGGTAAGTTAGCCGCCGCTAGGTGGTGATAGCGATCCCTAGATTTAGCTGATCTCGGCGGGGTCTACACATGCTCCTCCAAACCGACGACTGCGCAGGAAGTCCGCATCATACGATGTCTGGGCTCATTGATATTCACATAAATTAAGACGACACAATTTTCCGCGGTGATATTGGAAACTTCCATACACGTGATGCGGCATCCATATTGGATAGCCGGCAGGCGTGTAGTTTATAGACTACAATTCTAATCAACAAAACTTAACAAAATATTTTTTTCTCCAAGACTAATAGAATTTTACATTGGTCTTTTCCTGAGAGATTAGATTTTTTTCTCATCATTATGTGAATCGCAAAGAAATTATCGCGATTCGTAAGTAAATGAAATTTATTTTAAGCAATTCAAAATATAATAGTTTTATCGGCGAATGCGATGTCATTTTTGCAGGATGACAGCGCATTGAAAACGTCAAATTAGACCTTTGATATACCAATGAGCCAACAGACATTCACCGCTAGGAAAATATCGGAATAATACAGCATCGACATGGGTGTCGACATACATTATACGAATCGAGCGAACGAATAACAAAACAAAAGATTATGACGGAGTCGTACAAGTTTTCTTAAGAGGAATAGACACAAGGAGATTTAAAAAAAAGAAAGAATTTTTTTGTGTGTATTTCTCGAGAGAATATTTGAAATAGATATTCATACTATGCCACTCAAGTGAGAAGCTGTCAGCGAAATAAAATATATTTCTATATTTTGAAATAAAAGATCAGGATATGTATTATATCCGGATTTAACAGCATAAAAATTGGAAACAGGGATCGGTCATATTTAGGCACCGCTGGCTTTCCTTTCTGCAGCACATGCATATTAACATAATAAATTGTAGTTTTGCCCTGCCTCGATCTGAGAGATAAGCATCTCTGCTGCTGTACCAATCTCTTCAAGTCAAAGCTATAGTCAAAGTTTTGGTTTTCTTTTTGCCTGTTACTCTTGTGATCATTCTTTTGTGGAACATTTTTCCCACCCTCCCATCCCTCTTCCAGCAACCCTTTTCAGCAACAACGACCCGTTTCATAAGTCAATTTCTATCCTAGTCCGCATTTATCTGTCAGTCATTTGTATGGCAGTCATTTCTTAGAGCAGTCAAATTAGTACCGCTAGGCAGATAACCTTATGTTCTAGTGACTTTACATGTACATACATTCATGAATTTACATTTTTGTATTCTGCATTATATTTTTGAATATGATATTCTGTATTGATCATAATATTTCATTTGTGTAACCGCGCTGCGCAAACCAGTCGTTCTCGGCCCAGGCAGATGTGAGGCACCTTGAGCACTTCCTGCTGTGGGCCGAGATTGGTTGGTTTGCTGTATACATATTCATTAGCTGTAAGATGTTCGGTATAACTCAAACCGGCTGACTGCGCCCCCTGGGAGAGTGTGAGGCACCTCATTTCCTGCTGGGGGGTCGCGGCCAGGTGGTTAGGGTCGAGTGATGTATAAATATTCATTATCTGTAAGATGTTCGGCCTAACTCAAACCGCCTGACTGCGCCCCCTGGGAGAAAGCTGAGGCTCCTCACTTTCTGCTGGGGGTCGCGGCCAGGTGGTTGGGGACGAGTGAGATTTATGTCTTTGCCTCACTCTCACTTATGGTTTATTGTTTCCAAATCTCACTCTTTGCATGTTACAAAATAAAATTAATTATAGGCATTATCTGTTTGTGTTCACAATTTTTGTGTTGAGTTAAAGTTTATTAAAACATTACGGGTGTCATCATTTGATTGTAACTCCTACTAGCCTAGTCGCTATTCGAATTTAGAAAAATAATTTTGAGGTTTTACATTCTGAAATATACGATTTGACAGCTGTTCCGACTCGAGTATTTTATCATTTATCATACTTCACTCTCCAATCTCCGAGAAAATATTTTTCTCGCAGATTGGACAGTCAATTGTCTTATACATTTTATCTTAGAGCAGTATATTAGCAATTTTATTGGCATGTGTACATGTTATGTGTTGGACCCAAATCCTGACGTATTACTATAATATTGTGCTAAGTGTCCGAAAACGACACATCTGCTTGTTATAAAACGTGCAAGTAAAAAGCCATTTCATAAAGACTACTTCATTCGGCAATTCCACATTCAATAGACATTTCATCATAACCAGAAAAACAAAAGATTCGATATTTTATCACAGAATACTTCAGATGTGTCAGATTTCGCAGTGCTACTGTTTCGTGTGGCAGAGGGCGACTATTACCAATAACCTGACATGGTTAAGAAGCATATCATTTTAATACACTTTTAAGTTCTGCGTAGCTATCCTACGGGCAGTAGACTTAATTGCTTCACTAGTTAAATAATTTTAAAACATAATTAAAAATGGCCGAAGGAGGCGCCAGTCAAGGTTTCGATTCGTCGAAATTGGATCACAGAGGTGCTCGGGATAAAGACTCTTTATTCTATATGAGTGACGCTAGTAAATCAGCAGCTAGAGAAAACGACGGAGAATTCAGACGAGTAAAAGACGATTTTTTAAGAGTCGCGAGGCAACATAGAAGGAGAGAATTATCGAGGAGCGAATCATCAAGAAGCCCCTCCCCAATTCGTCGCCGATCATCACGACAATTAAAGAATTTGCCGAAATTCAAAATAGCACCATTCTATGCGAACGATGTCGAGTTATGGTTTAACCAGCTGGAGACCCAGTTCGACCTTCATGACATAACACATGATTATCAACGGTATAAATTATCTGTGCAGCCTTATCCGGAGAAGTCGCATCGGACGTTAGAGATATTTTATTACAGCCATTCCTTAGTCACAAAAACATAAGTCTTAAGGGAGTGTTGATTGAGAGACGAGGTTTGACGACACCCGAGCGAGTTAATAAAGTCATATCAGACGAGAAACTGGGTACGGACATTCCTTCACGTTTTCTTCGACGTCTACAAAAGACGGCTGGATTCGGGTCGACAGCAGTAGTTGGTAAAGCAGTGATACGACAAGCTTTTATTAGACAGATGCCTGCATCAATTCGGGCACATTTAGCAACTACACCCGATAGTACATCATTAGAGAGTTTTGGCCGTTTTAGCCGACAGAGCTATAGCTTCAGAGAACGACGTGAAAGAAAATAGTGTGGGAGTTGCCGAGGTTGGGGTAAATGACAATGAAAAAATTATTGGAATAATGATAAGATATTTCCAGAAGACTAAAAAAGTTAGAAACTTCAGGACATCAAAAAAAACAATATAACAATAAGCAGCAGACAACTCGCAGAAGAGACAGAACAACAGAAAAGCAATTTTTTTCCCCTAACGCTGATGCGAGACCGTTTACACTTCGCATGGCCGCAAATAATAACAGTAACGAAAATAATGGACAAAATGTTGTTACCACAAAAGTACCAGATCCCTGCTCGCCCGCTCCGCCGCCGAACCTGCTGCAAACCGGTACCGCACAGCCAACGGCTACGGACGATGCACTTATTTGCTACTATCATCAGAGATTTGGTGATAAGGCGCGTTTGTGCAGAGACCCCTGTGCCTTCGCTTTAAACTGTTAAGCCAGCGCAAGGTAGCGACTCTTGTGTCTGGCGAGCCGAACGAGACGCGACATGACTGCGTGGTAACTGGAACTTATCTCCCTCTAGGCTACTGTACGTCGCAGACAAACGTAATAAATGTAAACATTTGATCGACATCTACCTTTGGTCGCAGAAAACTCGACTATCACAACATACGTTACAAGTAAACGTATAGTCAACGTCGGACTGAAAAGAGAATACTCATGGACATTTATTTTTTAATACATTACAATCTACTCGTAGATTTATCAGGCAGATGCCTGCGTGACATCAGAACCGGACTGGCGATACTAGCCACATTATCTTCAATTAAACCGTTGTCAGCGAATCGAATAGAATCGAATTATTAAATCAATTCACTGAACTGACACGACCTACAATGAAAGGCGAGACAGTAAAAAACGGAATAACGCACAAGATAGTAACTAAATGTCTTCTCCTTTTCCCGCGACCACGAAGACTAGCGCCACATAAATTAGTCACCGCGAAGAGAGAGTACGATGAAATGATCAAATTAGGCGTTATCGAGCCCAGCGACAGCGAATGGTCTTCTGCACTACACGGCCATTACCGCAGCTTAAATGCTCAAACCGTACCAGATAGGTACCCGATTCCTCATACACAGGACTTTACACAGCGTTTAGATTTTTTCGAAGATAGATTTAGTGCGGGCATATTATCAGATACCAGTCGAGCCGTCAGACGTACATAAAACTTTTCAACGTTTTAGAGACCATGTTACGCGTGGTTTGGATTTCGTATTCGTATATTTAGACGACTTGTTAGTAACAAGTCCTGACCATAAGACCTATAAGAAACATTTGAAAATTCTATTCAAATGGTTAAACGAATACGGAATAATAATAGGACCGGATAAATGTCAATTCGGAACGACTGAACTGAGTTTTTTAGGACATTATGTCTGCCCTGAAGACATTTCACCCCTTCCCACAGCAGTGGATGCGATAGTAAATTTCGTGAAGCCTGAGAATAAGTGAGCATTACGTAGATATCTAGGAATGGTAAATTATTACCATCGTTTTATTCCTCATTGCGCGGAGAAATTAACACCATTGAATAGCTCGTTGACCGAAGCCAACGAAGGTCAGAATAGACTTTCGCCTAAGTCTAATTTCGAATTACATTGGACAGAGAATGCGAACGTAGCATTTACCGAATCGAAGCAAATACTAGCGAATGCAACATTATTAGTACACCAGCAACCGTCGCCACCTTCAAACATCACGTGTGACGCTAGTGATTTTGCGGTAGGCGGAGTTTTACAACAGTGTATTGATAATGTATGGCAACCTTTGTCATTTTTCAGCAAAAAGCTATCACCAGAAGAGACACGTTACAGCGCTTTTGACCGAGAACTCTTGGCAGTCTATACTACCATTAGACATTTTAGACATAACTTGGAGGTTAGAGAATTTTATGTCAACACTGACCATAAACCTTTGACTTATGTCATGAACTCTACGACAGAACGACCATCTTTAAGCCAAACAAGGCATTTAGCTTTCATAGCCGATATTCACAACCGATATTTAGCTTTCATAGCCGAGTTCACAACCGATATTCAATACGTGAAGGGCGAAACGAATTTCGTAGCGAACGCCTTGTCGCGACCAACGGTATCAGCTATTGAATATGGCGCAGCGATAAATTATAAAGACCTGAGCACGGACCAGGCTTCAGACAAAGAATTCATACGTTTAAGACACTCAATGACGTCAAATATGGAATTTCGCTTGTTAAAGACATTCGATAATGTATTGGTCTGGTGCGACATTTATACAGGACGTAGAAGACCGTACGTAACCAAAAAGTTTAGAAGAAAAGTTTTAATTTTCCTTCACGGTTTAGGGCACCCTTCTCATAGAGCCACGAAACCTCTCATTAATTCTCGTTTCATATGACGGAAGATGAACACTGACATAGCAAATTGGTGCAGATACTGCACAGGCTGCCAAACAGCTAAAGTTTCACGTCATAATAGACCAGTTTTCGGAAAGTTTGAGGAACGACAGAGATGTTCGATCATGTACACGTCGATCTTGTTGGACCCTTCCCTTATTCCGAAGGTTTTAAATATTTGTTGACATGTGTCGACCAATTTACACGTTGGCCAGAGGCCATACCGATAAAAGATATTAGAGCAGAGACAGTTGCGGACGCGTTTTTCGGTGGATGGGTGGCTCGTTTCGGGACTCCCGCCACGATTACTACGGATAGAGGAGCTCAGTTCGAATCCAGACTATGGGATACTTTGTGTAACTAGTTCGGTATAGCTAGAAACCGAACGACGAGTTATCACCCTCAATCAAACGGTATGGTTGAGCGCTTTCATAGACAACTTAAGGCCGCCATTATGGCGCTCGAAACACCAAACCCGTGGACAACTATGCTTCCGGCTGTTTTACTCGGCATCCGATCGGCCGTCAAGGAAACGTTAGGCAAGTCGGCCGCCGAGATGACATACGGAATGACATTACGTCTACCAGGTGACTCTAAGGAGAATTATACTGTGGACGCCAGTACTGATTTAGAAAATTATTCAGATAGGTTACGCGTAGCCATGTCGCGCCTCCGGTTAAGCCCTCCACGAGATACAAATCAAAAAGATACGTTCCAATATAAGGAGCTCGACACATGTTCACATGTATTTTTGCAACGAATCGCAATTGAACCACCGCTGACTCCCCTTTACGACGGACCGTATAAGATCGTCGCTAGGAGCGGTCGTGTATTTAAAGTGTTAATCAAAGGCAAGGTTGAGAAGGTGACTGCAGAACGTGTCAAACCTGCGCATATCGAGGGCACGCCTGAGAATGAACAAACTAGACAATCGACCGCGATGTCAAAAACTACGGCTAAACGGCCTACGGCGAAAATTCGTGAACCTCAGACGGTCGTGGTAGAAAAAGAAGTACTACGTCGACGCTTTCTGAGGCCGGAGTTTGCACGAAGCAAAATTTGAACGGACAGCCTACGGCAAAGACAAAGGCAACAGTTCCAGAGGTTAACCAACGAGGTGAAAAACCTGTGGAAAAGTCAAATACAAAGGCGACAATTTACAAGGCGCCGCATGTCAGGAACGCCACGAGTTCTTACGCTAACAGGTACGATGGTATTAGAACATATTCACGAAATCCTTTACATTTGAGAAAAGACGTGCCGATTCAAACACAACAGAATAAACGCCGATTCAATCACGTGTGGGGCGACAGATCCATACACCCGCGCGATTCGTGCAGCTGGTTTATGCAGTTACAGCTCATAATGATAAATTCTGCGGACCCAGCGCACGTACCATTTAACTTTATTGTGTATATCAATCGTGCCAGGCCTGGCACAAATAAATCATTGTAATAAATAATGAAAGTTTTCACTATTATCATATGTATTAAATAACTAAGTCAGTTGGATGAGGATCGGAAATAAGTAAAGATTTGGTAATAGCCGCACTCACTATAGCTCACCAACAACCCACGCTGTATCACGACTTTGTTTAGTAGATATCACGACTTTTGTAGATATATGTTGTCACTTAGCCCGGGGGTAATGTGGCAACCTCACTTGCAGATTATCGCGACCGAGCTCGAGCTGGACGAAATCGCTGATCGACCGATTAGCGCTTTCGCCCGGCTCACGCCATATGCGGCCCGGCCGCACTCGTCCACTCTTCCACCGACCTTCATGGAAGACAGACGTATAACCGCGTCATCCGCATTCAGCCGCGTGGCTGGATAGCGGCCTCTGTCGCACGGGACTAAGTAGCACACACATATCTGACAATGTCTACATGAATATGGAATGAATAAAGAACGAATTAAGGAAATCATCTATTTTTGAGTGAGTTTCTACAGCGAACCATCACTTGCTGACCGGGCAAGACTCTTCGATTAAGATTGGGCCTGAGGCGATGGTCGCATCCATCGATTTGTCGAACACTCGACAACGTCGATGGTAACCCTCGCTCCAGAACCCAATAGATCTATGATGTGTGCCGAGTCGCTGACCAACAATCATTATATATTGTGGTGTGTACACAGCATTATATGTGGGAGTGAACAACAATCACAGGGTCGTGGAATATTCGCTGACATGGGAACAAGCATTGATGTATGAGATTTTGTTAGTTTTATGATGGTTAGTGATTGTTATTCATGCATAATGTAGACGAGACTTACCTTACTCTTCATGCTGAAGTACAGGATCATCAAGTTTGCTTAGCATATCACCAAGTTTGCGTTACAGTCACCAGGACACTTTTGCTGTTACAGACCGTACTGGGAGTGAGCGTGTAGCATAAGCTTGGGCTTCCATTGCCCAATTCAGCATTTTAAGCATGATAATGATTCCGGAGGAAGGTATCGTTTGTTTTCCTTGTATTTATTGATAACAAAAATATATGGTTTGGTGAAAAAACCCAAGTCTCCAGCTCAATTATTAAGAAAATTATGATAATTTTATTGCTTTCGTGGCAGCCATTTTGATTTTTCATTCTACGCCCACTGGTGAATATAAAAAGGTATCATTTGCCAGAGATTCACGAAATATTCCTACGACCAATCCCAGAAAAGACACAAATCCTTTTCATCCACTGTATCCATCCAAAAATCTCACAAAACAGTTATACTTAATATCACACATGAAGAAAACAATGTGTGCTTACAATTTATCCACAAAAATACAACTTCCTGTATTTTTATCAATTCACCAGAAGCTGAAACAACCGTATAAAGCAGTGATTTATGACGGACTCTCCAGTCAGTAGCCACCCCCTCGGATTTCGGCTCATTTAGGGTGGTGATATCACAATTTAAGGGGAAACAAACTTAATATGTAAAGTAAGTGATACATTTGGCTCAGCTGGCGTCAGTGGTGTGGTCGTGGGTCACAGACACGCAGTGCCAGACAGGAGACAGACATCCCGCCTATAATTTAGCTTGTTTTGAATTCTTGTTCTCAACACAAGCCGAATATGGTATGCCTACCTCAACTCCGAGACGTGAGGAGCCATTTTTTTACTCACAAACCATCATCATTTGTGGTAAATTTCTGTTGTGACCCTGTGAGTATCGAATTGCCGACGTCTCGCACCACAAGACAACTAAACATGTAGAATCCAGAATTGCACCAACAAGTTCATATATATTAATTAATAAAAACAAAGCACCCGTCGATAAGTGGATGCTGTCGCGGCCACACAACGGCCCGTAAATAATAATTCACGTACAACTAAGAAGTAACACTGGGACCAGCCTCATCTGATGGTAGAGGTTTGTTGTTTTTCTGGTCCACAATAAAACCCCGGCCAGTGGACGTAATCAGCGGGTGAGAACACATAAGTCAATCCTGCACCTAGTGATACCTGCCGAATGTTTGACGGAGTTGCGGCAGAAGCTGGCATGACTGGAAGAGATCTTGCGGGCCATGTGATCTCTTCCGCGGCTGGGGCTGCCCACTCTCGGCGCTCCTGCGGACTGTGAGGGTAGCCCGAAAGAGTAATTGAAGTAAACGTGCTAGGCGATGGGCTACATATGGCTACCATGCACCCCCCTCCATATCTCAACGAAACTAATTTTTTGGAGCCCTGGGATATACTGAACACGAAATCGAATGTTAACATTGAAAATATAGGGATGCAAACCCTATGCATAATATAGGGATGCATAATATATATTGGTCATGTCATTGCTATCCCTTACCTGCTATAATTGACAGGTATGTTTTTACTCTGGTTCTGTCATAGTGTTCCCTGTTCCACTTTGATTGTCATTTATTGCAAAAATGAAAAATATATATTTTAAAGTTTTATAATCCGCATGCACGGCTGGTCCTCGTCTTCATCATTGACGGTTGGCCAGTAATTGGTGGAAAAAAATCAACGAATGGGAAAGCGTGAATTCAACTATGATGCTGTGTCATTAAAAAAAACACTATTGGCCCAGCTGCTTTATAGACACTTTATAGCCCTACATATTATTACTTCGAGGCATGTTTTTATTATACATATATCCACTTCTAAAGTATGCATACTTTTAGGTGCATCCCAGCAAATACGATACGGCGAACAGTGGATCAACACTCAAAGGTTTCGAATTTCAGAAGTTTAGCCAGACCAAATATAGAGTTAACTCTATGGCAAGACACGTGTGATTGTACTCCAGCGGTATTGCCTCATTATAGTAGTCAACGCGATGCGTACAATGCATAATCTCATATTATATTACACTGGCTATATACGCTATACTTTCCACAGAAGCTACATCGACTTAATGTTAGTTTAATGTTGGGCCAGCAGTGCAGACGGTGGACTAGCATTAAACCAGGGATAACTGGATATTTAATTTATTGTTGTGCCGCCCTCTACATCGTTTACCCAGCATTAAGGGAACATCATTTATTAATAATATTACTATTTGTAAATTCAATTCAAAATAAAGTTATGGCTTTGGTACCGCACATTTTAGTAACTTCTAATTAGATCCCCATTAGCGTGATATTTAGGCCTTTATTACAATGTGATGTTGAATATCAGCTTCCATCAATAGGGTCCATAATACAAGAACATAAATTAGGCCTACTATTTGTGTTTTTAGCATAGACTTAGGTTAAAATCTACGTTCAGTTTAACTTGAATATAGCCCAAACATAGGGACGCAGAAGGTTAATATACGGCAATATAAATAGTTAAAATTATATGTATGAGATTAGTACTATTACATATTCAGTGCCCGATTTATAAATTGGAAAAAGGGGGCCAAGGGGCTCATGATATTTTTATGAGGGGGGGGGGGGCATTGGCCTTAGACGATGGGGCATGTGACCCATTATTATTTCAAAAGGGGGGCATTTTCCCAACAACAAATAAAACACTTAAGGGTCATTTATATCACCTCATATTCCATATTAAACGTTCATCAGGTGTTCATGCTGATAGAAATATCAAAGATTCATATTGGCGGTTATGCTATTATTAAAACCGGATGAAGAAGAAATGGTTTACCATTCAGCCTTTGCAAGTAGGCCCAATCGACTTCACGTCACCACGCACTCACATGAGTTGATATCACTTGTGTCAATCAATTGCGTCAACAATATCGAGTGTTATTGGAGTCGATCACATAGCTTGAGTGCTACTCATTGTCTTCCTCGGGTGCTGTCGGATCTCTTCTTGGGGCAGTGTCATCAACTTCCTCTGTTGTTGCCGCTAGGCCTACACCTATTCTCCTTTAACCGCTAAGAGCGACTGTAGTTGCTTTAATCCATTTAATTAGCTATTTAAACATCAAGATTTGTAAATTGCTTAGTCTTAAATTACAAATTAATCAAATACGAGTTGTTTTCTCTCACTTAAAGTTGTGGGTCAAGGTAGTGAGACACAACTCCAAGTGTGTAAAAATTTAAATTATTTTATTCAGCGGTTTAAGGGTTAATATATTATTATTATTAGTCACAATGAACAAATTTTCTACAATATTTGCTGTACAAAATAAATTTGTAGGCCTATTATTATTCGTCATATATTGGTCCATTTTTTTTAGAATTTTTTTTGCTTTTGATTTTAATGGCACATATAGTCTAAGTCTATATAGACATCTACACCACGTTCAAGGTGGAGATTTCCCTTTGAAAATACATTGATAAATGCGGATACAAAAGGTGTGACGAAGTTGTGGCGAGGTTACTTAGCCCCATGTGGCGAGGTTACGAAAGCTGTGGCGAGGTTACTCAGCCTTCTGTGGCGAGGTTACCAGATCTGTGGCGAGATTACCTGTGGCGAGGTTACCTTGTGGCGAGGTTACAGTCAGGTTACAGGTGACAGTCCAATATTTCGTTGGAATCAGCAGCATTTCAACTACATTTTGGTTTCAGTAGCTCGTTTTCTGCCATATTTCATTTAAATTGTATTGGTAAGCATATAGGCCTATGTTTTGGATCATGGGATGACGAACCTTGACTCTGTTCTAACAACGCTGAATACTAATACTGAAACTAATACAGCGATACACAGCTCACAATTTGACAGTGTGCGCTGTAATGGGCATTTATTGGTGGCACTACCATGTCAAAAATAAGAAATACGGGAATTTCGTCTCTATATCTAGCCTAACTGGTAAATGCACGACACAAAAATTAAAAAAAACTTTTGCAGTACTATTCTATGGACATGTTTACATTATATGGTCATATTAATAAGCCAAAATAGAATCACTGATTTTTTTTATGATTTTAGCCTGAGCCAGTCCCTTTAATTCAGCAGGCAGGGCCTTATCTTCAAAAATCCTATGGCCCACTAAAATTACCTTGTTGCGTCAAAAACAAAGATATTGCTCAAAGTGTGGTGCAGCGATAGAATGATGTTGGGCCAGTTTTATTTTTTGTGGGAATCCCACAATTAGGCCTACTCTTTATAAGTCAGGCACTGGGTATTCTTTACATCAGGCGCCAGAAACACCAGATAACATGATACATTGGCCCAATGCTGATGTAATGCTGGGCCACTGTCTGCGACGCTTGGCCAATATTATTCTAATCAAAACCCTTTACGGTCTAATCACTATATTTAATCATGAACATATATTTTATCTGAACACTTCTTAAAGTAGGCCTACCTAACCTAGGGACCCCAAACGTTATATTGGACATATTCACAAGGACTGGTGTATAGAAATGTCAACCGTTTCTCACACACAGCAACTATTTCCCCTAAATAGGACACAAACTCAGGCAAAATAAACTTAATAAATAAAAATGTATAGTTTACCATACTTTGTCCCCTTTTCATGTCAGATGGTCGTAATGAAAGGGTTAACTTACCACATGATCTCGCATTGCAATAAATTGCATTATTCGGTCATTTTTCACACCAGAAGTGTATAAATTATATCAATGTGCAATGCCTTTTACCGCCGAGTCAAGAAATCTAATTTTAATAATACAATATTTGCAATTTTTGGAGATAAATATCTTAGCCAAGACCTAATTGTTATATTGCGTAACATAACACGGTTGTGTCAAGTGAGGCAGAGAGAAGTGAGAGAAGGTGGCTAGCCCTCCCGCAACAGACTGCTGGCATTCATGAACACCTACCCAGCTATCACGAGGCATTGACCCAATGTTGTTTTAATGTTGTGCCAACGTCGAAGACGGCGGGCCAGCATTAGAACAACATTGGGTCAATGCCTCGTGTCTGCTGGGTTGCGGTGACAGCTGATCAGCAAACTCCAGTCATCGACACAATGTTAGCCTGATAGTGGCCCACCGTTTACAACACTGGGCCGGCATTAGCCCAGCATTGGCATACCAGTATATAGGCCTTAACAAGATAAACGTTCACCCAATGCTAGCTTACTGCTGGCCCATCGTCTACGACCATGGCTGTAAAACAGCATTGGCTAAAGGTCTCATTTTTGCAGGGAACACCGGCAACTCAATACCCCGACACAATGTTGGTTCAATGTTGGAAAAGTGTCATAGATGATGGCACAACATTTAACCAACATTGGGTCAGTGCAAGCCAAAAGGAGGCAGTGACATCAGCGGAAAGGAAGTATATACTTGATTTACAAGTGAACAAATACGGCCTTTTGGCAGCGCTATGGCAGGAAGAGACGGGACGCCAGTTAAAAAGCAGTAAATGCCTGATATACCAGGGAGCAGATATTGCCATCTGACATTGCACAGACAGAACAGATAGTAACGGAAGTTAACGACAGACGTTTGTGTGGAAAATCAGCTTAAAAGTTTGTCGAGTCGACAAACTAAAAAAACCCATCTGGAAAACACCATTTCATCAAACATTTTTCATATGTATCCACATTTAGGCCACGATTTTTTAATCCAGATATGCTTATAAATAAGCCTGGATGTTATGTGTGCTTTTAAAATTCACACAATTTTGGTGAGAGACAAATACAAAATGGCCGCCATTGGTTTTTAAAGAATATGTATTTTTGTGCATTTTGCATGTAAAAATTGATTTTTTTACTTGACTCTGCATCAAAATAATGGACATCAAGCAAAATTAGAGCTATATTTAATAAAAAAAAATTATTACATAGAAAATGACAAAAATACAAAATGGCCGCCGTCTATTTAAAAAAAAATTATACATCAACAAAAAAAGTAAAACCTATAATAAAAAATATACCAACATCTTTGAAAGACACTATCAAGGGCTTTAACATAGATTCAAAATATTTTATTTCTGCTAAATACGAAATGTACAACAAAGCACTAAGTTTATATTTTATTTCTCCATTTGAACAATTTCCAACGCTCATGTTAACTTTATATGGTATAAATCTTTGTTATTACTTTTACATTTTTGCGAGCCATTTTTAAAAGTGATCTTGACCACCGAAGAAGTGATCACAACCACTTTAAAATGATCTCAGCCACTACAGTAGTTGTCGCGTGGCGCGATTTGTGTATTTGTGTATTTGATTTAATGTAAGTTTGGATTAGCACCGTGTGCTATTCTTGTTCTGATTGAGATGCTGGCGTTTTGTGGACATGTGTCCCGGTCGTTGCTAAGTAATTGGTCTGAACTATTGTCATTTAGCAGTGACGTGTTCAATCTTAGTTATGGATCTTATATGACGTTGTCGATAGAGGTTTGACTTGCTTTGAATCAGACAAGTCCTTGCAAGGATGTAGATGTTTCCGCTACTTGCCTCCAAGCAATCACACCATCTTCATCATTAGTCTATTATTTATCTGATTTGAGGTAGGCCCCTACTGATTTCTGACCTGATCGACTTCTGAATAAACTGTAGATACTGTGATTCTCCGCTCGCCTGATTTTACTCCGCCGTCTTCCTGAGTGCTACACCATTACACATAATAATAGAACCAGTGACGTTACACCATAGAACCAGTGAATAGGCTACTTAGTGACATTCACCTTAACTTTTAGAAACGTTATAGTAGTGATCTTGGCCACTGAAGAAGTGATCAGAGCAACTGTAAAGGTTATCTTAGCCACTAGCAGTTGCAGATCGGTCTACTAGAACGGAAATAACATACATTCAAGTAACCCTACCCCTTTATTTAAAACTGCTCGACGACGTTAATAACATATTTAGGGTACCTCTATATAAGTCGTCAAAATAGGGTTTGCATCCCTATTTTTTTCAATGTTAAAATTCGATTTCGTGTTCAGTATATCCAAGGGCTCCAAAAAAACTTAGTTTTGTTGAGATGTGTGTGTGTGTGGGGGGGGGGGGGTGTGTGCATAGTAGCCATATGTAGCCCATCGCCTATGCCCAGATAATATCACGGGCCAGAGCGAAGCTGGGAAAACATTCCAAACCTCCGCTCCGCTCCCTGGCCTAAACCAGGCCTAAGAAAAGTAAAAGAGGGGGGGGGGTACCCTGTCAAGAGGCCCAGACGGGCTAGGCCAAGAATCACCATCAAACCAACAAACCAATGAAATGTATCTTTGATCTAATGTTTGAATAAAGAATAAAAAAGAGGATATGACTAGATGAGGACAGATTTAAGCAGAGTATATCGTAAGTCGTGAACATATAGCCTGTCACGCCATCATCTAGTCGTGTCCTGTCATCTGAAATAAAGGCCGTTTTTGTTGTTTTTTCCACCATGCTACGTTTTACCATTGAGCTAAAGGTCTAGACAATAGCTCAAGGGCTCAACACGGCTTGCTTTCCTACACTCTTTCTCCTTTTCTCTCGAGGAGAGCAGCCGCCGAGCTTTCATTGTCTGGCGCCACAGGTTGTGATCCATGTTCCCAACCCTGCTGCACAAACCCACAAATCGTTGCCTTGCTCGTCATCGACCTGGCAAGCCCAATATACTTCACTCCCAGTGGTCACTCCAGTCCATTGCACACATCTTAGTCGCCAATATGGTAAATTTATGTTGTGGCACAGTGAGTCCAGAACCGGCGACCTCTCGCACCACAACTTCAAGCCAACGTTTTACTATTGAGGTAAAGGTTTATAGACAGTTACCTCAAGGGCTCAACACTGCTTGCTTTCTTTCACATTCATAGACTAAATTATTCGGATATTAGTATCCAAATTAAAACACTAATAATAGCCATCAAATTGCACTTACGTGACACTGGGATGAACAACTTAATTACCACCCATAATGGTGTTGTCCCAGTAAACACGAAACATTTGTATAACATTTACACATTAGATTAGATTAGATTTATTCAGTAACCATTGACATAGGACAAAAACATGATCAATAGTGCAAATACATAAAAATCATGGGTCGCCAATCATGGTCACCAGGGAATGAAACACCGAAAAGTTTCCTGGTGAGAATACTTATTTCCACGGCGGTCCCTTGATAGTGATCCATGAAGGCGATGGCAAGAAATAATTTAGTCAATATAAATATATATAAATAATTGGTCTAACTGACCACACCAGAAATTGAAATATCACAGTAATTTGATAACAAGTCTACTCTTGCGGAGAGAAAACCACGCCAGGAGAACAGAGAAAGGCTTACAACATGCAAACACAATTGGAAGCCCATCCCACGTCCCCCTGCAGTAGGCCTACACCTCCGCTAGAGTAGAATAAATACCTATATAAATATAGAAAATATGTTATAATATAATAACGGTTACTATGCTAATTTTAGACTTATACTAGTCCAAAATCATTTAAAATACTGAATATAAATAAAGTGAAAAGCTAGTAGTAAATATATACTCCATCTTCATGTCTTTGTAACTCTGTCCACATGTGTTTTCTGACAGCATGTTTGAAAGTTGAAAAGTTTTCTTGCATTCTGAGATGTACCGGTAGACGATTCCACATTTTACTGGCTGAGTAACGAAAAGACTTGGCACCCGCAGACTTTACATGTGGTAGGACCAGGGATTGCACACTTGTTCTAGTGTAGGCCTATCTGTCATGTTCTTGACTGACCATGAAAAATGAATCTCGTAAATATTTTGGGGCTGTTCCATGAATTATTCTAAACATGTTGTTAAGTTTAATTTGTTTAACGCGTTCCGAAACAGGTATCCAATTGATAATTTTGAATTCATTGAAACCAATATGCGTCCTTGGGGAGCAGTTCAGGACAAATGTGATAGTTTTATTTTGAAGAATTTGAAGTTTTTGTTGGTAAATTTTCTGAAGACCACTAAACCATGCGGAGCATGCATAATCAAAATGACATTGAATTAGAGCTGATGCCAAAAGTTTCCTTGAATTTGTGTTTAAAAATTTTGCATGTCTCCATAAGAATTTGAGTCGTGAGTTGCCTTTCTTAAGAATATTTCCGCAATATAATTACCATCTAAAGACTGGTCCAGATCTACTCCCAAATATCTCACACTCTTTGTAGAGGCTACCATGGTCTCACCACATGTAACATTCATTTCTGAAGAAATACCAAGTCTTTTCTTTGTACCAAAAAGTATTGATTCTGTCTTCCCTAAATGGATGGATAGTCTAATCTAGTCTAGTCTAGTAGCAATAACAATGCACATCAACTCAAATATGTTTGATTTACCTCCAGTAACCGAGAGTGATTCGACTTGTTCGTTACACAACGTCGGGCCAACGTCTCCGACGTGTATAAATGTTATAGGCCTACAAATGTTTTGTGCTTACTGGGTGTGGGTAAACATTTAAATTTTTAATTAGGCCTACTCACGTGACCATGTCATGTGAAAAACCTCTATAGTCGTTTCTGTCAGTTTCGGTAATCACAACAACCCAAAGCAGGGTGAAGGTCGCATGTGGGATTTGAGCGATAATAGGGTTAAATATATTTCCTGGTTTTGCACACACAACTCCGTTTGCAACTCGGATAGGTCTACAAATCTAGTCTAGTAGCAATAACAATGCACATCAACTCAAATATGTTTGATTTACCTCCAGTAACCGAGAGTGATTCGACTTGTTCGTTACATAAATTGAGTGGTGGGTAGGAGTTAGACTAGAGTAGAGAGTAGAGTTTAGACAGTTCCACTCTCCGTGGTCGTGGACCGTGTCCGTGACTCTGACAGTCACTGTCAGTGACTGAGAGTGAGACTGTGAGAGTCTAAGTCTGAGCTAGC
Organism: Flabesymbios commensalis; assembly: GCA_964017125.1. Taxonomy (NCBI): domain Eukaryota; kingdom Metazoa; phylum Annelida; class Polychaeta; order Terebellida; family Flabelligeridae; genus Flabesymbios; species Flabesymbios commensalis. Next base: position 54,389,669 of record OZ024911.1, read on the forward strand.
CGTGTGGTACAGTGGCCTGTGGCTATGGCTATGCGAGCGCAACGAGTAGGCCGATATAGCGCTAACTCTGAGTCTGACTCTGTCTCTGAGTAGGTAGATTCAAACAGTCATTCATTATGATGTAGTTTTTCGTGTTTTTTTCAGGATTGATGTGAATTTGTGATACACTGCAATAAAAGACATATTTTCCTCTGTTTGTTTGTTCTTTTTGCTCACTATTACTGGCAGAAATGAAGCTATCATTGTAGAATTTAAAAAGTTATTTGTTTTGAATGGCACTTTTATCACCTGTTCTGAGGGTTCCCATCATTAGGGTGGTGCCTGGTGGAGGGTATTTTCGCGCAGGGGGTATTTACGCGCACCTCGTTTGTTTTGTGCCCTAGTTCTTAAAGGGTTTTGTAAATTTGTATCTTGTTTTGATTTTCGGTCGTTGACAGGTGTTTTAATGCAGCGTATATAAAATCGCGTCGTTTCGGGGCAAACTTTTTTTTCATCCGCCATTAAAATAGTTTCTTTTTATTTTAAGTCACAGAAAATGCCGATTTTTTTGCTTCTTTTTATTTTAAGTCCCAGAAAATGCCGATTTTTTTTGCTTCTAAAACTCAAAATCACTAAAATTACATTTTTAATATTTTTTCGCAGATGGTTGTATCAGGTTGAAATAAAAACAGACATGTGCCGGAAGGAATCCTAAATCTATTTGGAAACAACCTAAATGAAAAATATATGCAACATGGGTCTCCACGCTGTTACACAATGTGGTGCGCGAAAATACTCTCAGCTGCGCGAAAACTCCCCCCAGAAACATAGGAGATTGAAATACTCTATTCTCCCTATTCCCAATTGACACGTCAGTATATTTTTTTCAAACCGGAAGTGGCTCAGACGTACCAATCATAATACGACCCGCAATATTCATACGCGGCCATTCTGTGCACGCTGGGGGCCGTATTCGGTTAGGTGCGCTAAAACTACTGCCACCACTCTAGATTTCACGCAATCACGTAAAATGGCGCCAGCTCTCGCCTTCCCGTAATTGTTGCAATAAGTAGCCCACTTGAAGAGGTATGTGGAACAGGCATGCTGTGGCCCCTTTTGATAATTTTTTTACACAGGTGCCATTTTAAAAAAAAAATTTAAAAAATTAAAAAAATAGACTGCCCTATGCGGAAATTCTGGAGGACATCATTAAGACTGTATGAACACGACAATGTGGGAATCAAGAAAAATTGAGATACCGGGGGGAAGCTGCACTAGTTTGCCCAGGGTAAAGCCTGGGTAAAGTTTTGTTTGTCTGCCCTGCACTTCCTCATGGGGCGCACCGAGGGTAAAAATAGAAGCATAATTTTATTAGACAATGTTAAAATTTGTTGAGTCTAGGCATACCTACTCTGAGCTGGAGTGGAATTTAAAGTCACACTGACTTACTCAATCTCTCGCAGACGTAGCCCAAGTAACTCACACTGACTGACTCAAGGTCAGAGTCGAGTTGCAGTCAGACTGTGACTCACAGTCACCTGACTCTCGCTCACTCATTCACATTTAGAAGTAAAAAAATAAGTTGCTTGGATGCACAGAAGTTAAATGCCTTCGTTTCATTGACAAATCTTGCGTATTTTTTATGTAATGAGCAGATTGTGAAATGTTGCTTTTGAGTACAGGAGTATGGATGGGCATGTGACCCTAATTTGCTCTGGCCTGCCCAATGGAATGCCCAATGGAATGCAATGGGTCAGGGATGGGACTAGATCCGCGCATGATATTTGCAATATTCACAGCATAACACACAATTTCCAAACGGGTGTGTAATGCAAAAGATGTTTTGCCGTATATATAAACTGTGATAAACCCCACAATATCCATAATAATGACATCTGAAGTGACGATATTTTCAATCGACAGTGCAGTAGAACGTGGGCATTCAGGGTGGCATTGTGTTCATGACATGCAGGGTGATTACATAGTGCATGACCCAGTCGCGTGATCACTGCTGTGCAGACTGTGATTGGCTGAGACAGTGGTGACGTCATAATGTGTATGCCATCTCAGGCAGCGTGCATAGTAGGCCTATATAGAACCGTTCTCGAAGTAAATTATTTATTTCACGCAGAATCCGCCAGGAAGTATTTAAAAAAAAACCCTCCAGCACCCTCCGTGGAGATTGAATAGGGGCCCCCTTAGCAAAAAAAACAGATGTAAACATTTTACACACGACATCACGTGACTTCTTGTGCTTGCCCAGGCCAAGGGCTAAGTCTTATTTACATAATATATGCTAAGTCATGATGACATGAGGGTCTTTCCTACTAACCTCTTTCCTTTTACATAAATCCTATTTCTTTAGTCTATAGGCCTAGATAAAAAGACATGTAATAGTCATGTAATAGACCTTGGCCAAATCCTAAAGCTTTAAACACAGCATTGCAACCAGAACATTTACAACATGTACAAAGTCCTACAGCCCACACTACAGACAGTACTACAGATCCCAGCAGGCACGGGACGTCGAACCAATATTGGTTTAATGTTGGGTCAGCGTCGCAGACAATGGGCTAACGTTAAGCCAACATTGGCTCGATGTGTCGTATTTGCTGGGAGGGGGGTACACATGATGTAGATTGACCTGAAAGTGACCCTCTGAACTAGGTCAACTATAAATAACAACAACGGACTACTTCACGATATCAACAGCAAGACTTGCCATGCTGTCACAAAATTGCACCGATTTTCCAGGGATGTTAGGGGAAGATGAAAAAATAATCCGAGAAAAAATGTATTTAAAAAATTTAAAGAGCGACCGAGCAAATTGGAAAAAGGCTACTCCCAGGATCTGGTGAAACAGACTGTAATGATGGAGGGCGGAATTTTTTTTTTTAAAAAACACTGAACCTATTTTTGGAAAAGTTAATGAGGGCAGCCACATAAAAAAAAATTTGACCTAAATGAAAAAACATAGCTGGAGAAATGTTTGTTTTTGCTGGGGAAATGTTTAGGTTTTTTTCGAAATGTTTGGTAATGCCCGGCCTAAATCTAAGGCCCGACTTATAATAAATCTAAGGCCCGCGCTCATCTAAAACAGAGGAATAAAGCATAGTGACCTATTTTATACTACATTATATTTTATTGGATCAGTCATATGCTTCGTAGTTAACACATTTGTTGCATAATGATCCTGAAGGTCAGCCCAAGCTCTACTTCAGTGCCGTCAGGCTCTAGTTTTTTTAGTTCTTCGTTTGTTTTCCTCTAACATGATGTATAGTCTAGACAGGAAACAAGCACTCTGACCCACTTGCTCAATCTGTAGCTATCCTAGTACCGGTACCGTATGCAAAGGAGTTATTTGTGAGCTAGAATGTTGATAAAAATCCCCCCCCCCCCCCAGAACCAGTCAGTCTCTTTCCCTATTTATATGAATGTCAGGCAGTATTAGCTAACGCAATTTCCAGCTTCAAATATAATGAAAAATATTTCTATCTATGAACAAATAGACTTCTCCAGCTATTGAATGTTGGATTAACTGAGCATCTACCAAAAACTATTAAAGTATAAAATTTAGTGATATTTCTATCGATCTGAAACATGCTTCCAGCAGCACAATGGTTAAAACATGATTAATGTCTCGATAGGAAGTTGTGTGTGGACCAGTCGACTTTCTGTCAAAAGAGAAATGTCAAATGAGAAATCAACTTAAGGCCAAAAAAATATGCTTGTTTCCGATTTGTTGTCATTTTAACCAGTGGGTAGGTAAGAAATTTATTTTATTTTACTTTTTGTCTATTCAACCAATCGGTAGGTAAGAATTTTTTTTTTTTTTGCACCATATTTACTCCCATGCATGTCTTATCTGTACATTACGTAACAACTTTTTTGGACGCTTTTTGACCCCCCTTCTCCTTTTCGTAACGTTTTTAAGAGTTATATTACTTTGATTACAGTCCGTAACTCATTCCTCTACTTATGGATCTCCTAAAATTTTTTTTTTTCAAATCCATAAAATTAATTTGGGTCACACATGTTTTGATAGGGTCGTTCGGAAATCAGAAACAAACAATATTTTTTTTGTCCTAATGCAATAGCAAAAATCCACCTAATGCACTAAGCAAAAAAATCCCTACCTAAGAATGTCTAGTTTATTCTTAGTATTACTCATGTTTAGTTCAATTTCAATGGATATTTTACATTGAACTGTTAAGTCGAGCCATGACTTGTTCACCAGATATGATTTATCAAGCTTTGTCAGTCAGTTCGCATGTAAACCACATGTATGCTAGAGATACCAGTGTACTGGGCGATTAAAATAACCATTTTACCAAGACTACAATGTTTCTCTTGACATCATTGGTAGGTTTGACTACAACTCAAGTGGAACCCGTAGGCCGATGGTTTGAAGCTTACTGCACAAGACGTTATCATAAGAAGAGTTTATCACATCACGTACTGTCCTCATCAAGCTCGGAGGATGACGAAGATGACATACGAGAAGAGGACAAGGAAGAGGAGAAGTTACTCATGACTTTAGACCCAAAGGACTGGAAGGTAATTTAAAAATATAATATTATAAAGCAGTACTGGTAGTGATTAACCCCTATAACACTGAGCTATTAAATTTAAATATGCAATCACTTAAAGCTGTGTCTCACTGTAGCGATGCACAGCTTCAAGTGACTGAAACTTAATGAAAATTTATGAAATTTGTGAAAATCAAATCCCAACATCTATCAGTGTTTCATTTAATAAAAAAACCTTTTATTTGAATCAGTCATTGTATATAATAATTGATGTTCCTTCTTCAAACTATCTTTTTTTATAAATTTAACTGGATAGAAATATCACTAAATTTGATAATTTAATAGTTTTTAGCAGTACTGGTAGTGATTAACCCCCAGATCACTGAGCTATTCAATTTGAATTTGCAATCACTTGAAGCTGTGTCTCACTGTAGCGATACACAGCTTCAAGTGACTGAAAATTTATAAAATTTGTGAAAATCAAGTCCCCACATCTATCAGTGTTTCATTTGATAAAAATACCTTTCATTTAAATCAGTCATTGCATATACTAATTGATGCTCCTTCTCTAGACTATCTTTTTTACAAATTTAACTGGATTTTGAATAAGTGATTTAGATTTGGTTTCATTAGCGAGCCTTTAAACGTCGTTAGGCATATGTGATATCATACAGATATCATAAACTGATAGATTCTACTCAATCAAACATAAGACCTTAGCTACCTGTAGTTTAGCTTTCAATCAATCCTACTTAAATACCAACAATCTATATTATTATATTAAACATAATGCTTTTTCAATATTTTAAAATTTAAGCATCAAGATCATTATGCAGTTCTTGGAATTTCAAATCTACGCTACAGAGTAACTGAGGACCAAATCAAAAGGGCATGTGAGTATTATTCCAGATAATAATGAATACAAGTTCTTAATTTGTTTGAATACTATTGAATTCTTTGAGAATTTACAAAATTTAGCTGTAGGATATATCAAGCAATTTTATTATTGAATCGTTGATCTGGCTTGTTATATTTTGAAAATTTGTTCAATGACTATGTTCTTTTTGTCGTTTTAGACAAACGTAAAGTACTGCGGCATCATCCTGATAAGCGAAGGGCCAGAGGAATCCCAGTAAAGGAGGAGGGAGAAGAAGATTACTTCACATGCATCACAAGAGGTTAATTATTGATTTGAAGAAATAATTATTTCGAGGCTATCCCAATTGATGCTTGAGGCATATATTATGATGTAAACATTTTCAAGATCTGATGATTTTCTTACATCAACCTACATGTACTTCTTAGCCCTCATCCAAGGCTATGATGTTCACACAATAAATCTGTCTGTCCATCTGAGATAATTTACTTAAGTGTCAAATCTAGTTTAACTATGAACTCTATCTCTTCTCTGCATTTATATTTCTCCTGATTTATTCTGATTGTATTACATTCAATCATCAGCATATGAAATCCTTGGGAATCCTGCAAAGAGGAAGTCATTTGACAGTGTAGATGCTCAGTTTGATGACAGCATACCACCCGTCTGTGCAGAATCCAGAGAGAAATTTTTCGAAACATTTAGACCTGTTTTTGAGAGAAATTCTAGGTATGAGAATCTGTGAATACGAATTCATTATTTATATATACTGTTAATTCTGGTTTTTAGGTCTTAAGTATTTCACAAAATATTCCTATTTTAGTTTACATAAACCCATTTTTCAAGAAGCAATATCATATCATATAATATTATACATGTATCATAATATTGCAATATCACTGAAAAGGTTTTATATATATATTTTTTAATGCTTTTAAAATGATATATCTGTCAGGCATTAGGATTTGAGCAAATCTCAGGTTATTTAAAAAAAATCATTTTGATATAAAAGTAGTACTGGGTTAAAAAGTTGTACCATTTTAGTTATTTCTGTAAAATTAGGAAACCGAATGAAAACAATTTTAGAGGCAACATAGCCACTTCATCCACTGTACATTAACCCTTACAGTGCGGGGACCGACTTTAGTCGTTGGAATTTGACGTCTGCAGACGTCTGATTCTGACGTCCAAAGACGGTCCCCGCACTGAAAGAATTACTATTTTTATTAAAGACTCCTTCTAAAAACTGTAGACCCATAACATAGGTGTTCAAATGAATCAGAAAGAGCTAACTGAGACATTTATGATGATTTTAAATTAAAATAACCCCTTTGGTTTCCATGGTTACAAAAATATTTCAGCGTTATAAGCGTTAAGTGAAGTTTTATTTTCAGGTTGGCTATTCTAAAGTGTGTTTTATTACCAGTAATAGTCCCATGTATTTTGAATTATTTTATACTAAAGTGGAATGACATATGATACCTCTTAACCTCCCCATTTAGGTGGTCAAATCGTACAAGAATTCCCGAGTTTGGGAATGACTCCTCAACATTTGATGAAGTGAATAACTTCTATGCATTCTGGTGAGTATTGTAAATAGTTTTGGCTTTTATTCTTCTATGTATGGGCATATATATTTTTAGAATCCATTAACCCTCTTAGCACGGGCACTAACTTTCTTAGGTATATAACCAACTTGAGGCATAATAATCTGACATCTATATTCTGATGTCTAAAGGCAATCCCCACACTGAAGGAATCAAATCTTTATAATGGTCATAGACCCATAACATACCAGTAGGTATTTAAAAAATGCAGAAAGAGGTAACTGAGACATGGTGACTTCAAATTGAAAAAAACTTAGGTCTCAATGGTTTATACTAAAATGTAAAGTTTTAAAACAGAAAACTGTTAAATTGAAAAACAAGATTTGAAAAAGAAAGAAATACAGCCTCCATATTTTGAACATACAGTAGAACCTCCGTAATAGTGACAGTACTCAGACCGCCCTTAAGTGTCCTGTTCAGTGAGGTGTCCCTATTAGGGAAAACGCTAGATTGAATAAAGGAAACACAAAATCAATGTTTTCAATGGAATATGGTGTTTATTGTAATATATATCAAACATTGATACATGTATTATCTTCTTTATATATACATGCATTTAATTTATATATAATTTCTAGGCGATGTCATGACAATAATATTTATTTTTTACTAAAAAGATGTCTATTGTTGTCTGCTTAACATTACACTTTGCTTCCACTGTGATTTTCTGTAGCTGCTCTTGTCCAGTAAAGAAGTGTTGTAATGTCTTGTCATAGCCTCTCTCAGTGCAAAATGAAATGAGGCCAGCAGCAGCTTCAAGTGCCTCCGTCAAGTTTTTGGGTTTTGGATGGTCTGTAGAATCTTCTTCTTCAATATCCTCTACTTCTTCCCTGGTGTCATGCTCCTGTGCCAACTCCTCTTCCCAGCCATCATGCAGCTATTTAGTAGCTGGAACATCATCAATGTCGAGGGGTTGCTCCAAGCTCAGTCGCTTAGTGACTAAACCCAGAAGTTGAACTAAGGCACATCATCATTTGGATCCTCCTCCTCTTCTTCATCCGAAGGACACACTCCAGCCTTAGCGAAGCACTTCACTACAGTGCTACTGTTAACTGCAGAAACAGCAGATGCAGCCCATTGGCAAGCATCCTGCACGTTGACTGATTTTTGAACCTCAACCACAGATGATGCTGTCGCGATCTTAGCTAGAGCATAATTAAGAAGTTTCCTCTTGTAATGCATCTTTACATTTTGTATGATGCCTTGATCCAGTGGCTGGAGCACAGACGTGGTGTTTGCAGGGAGAAACAGACATTTAACATTGCTGAGATCTTTTTTAGGGTGGGATGGGGCATCGTCTAACATTAACAACACCTTCCTATTCTGTGCAGACATCTTCTTGTTGAAGTTTCCAATCCATTCGTTGAACAGTTCTGTAGTCATTCATGCCTACTTGTTAAACTTCCATGTCACAGGCAACTTATCAGGACAGAGATGCTTGAAGCAGCGTGATTTTCGCAGCGCTACCGATAACCAGCGGACGTTCAAACTCGCCAGTCATGCTCACACATAGGGCGAGTGTAATCCTCTCTTTGGCTTTCTTGCCGCAGGTGCACTCTTGGTCCTTTATGGCCAAGGTGCAATCAGGTAAAGCACGGTAAAATAATTCCGTTTTGTCCATTTTGTAGATGTTGTCAGGCTTATATCCAGAGATGAGATCAGGCAGTCAATCTTTCCAATCGTCAACCACTATGCCATCGACACACCCTTTCTCCCCCGATATCACCGCACTGCTGATGTTGTGGCTACCTTTAAAGCGCCAAGCCAACCATTAGATGCCTTAAAGTTGGCCTGGTCGTATCGTTTGGCCAGCTCCAAAGCTTTCTGTTGAATGTATGGGCCTGATACTGGCATATTCAGTGCACGTGCCTGCTTAAACCAAAGCCAAGTGGCATTATCAATGTTATCATAATCAGATGAAACACACACACGCCTCCTATCCAAACATCCTTGTCTTCATATGCTTCCATAAATTCAGCTTTACGCTTCAAGTTGCCTTTTTACTAGAAGAACTGCTAGCTTTAATTAATTTAACTTTATCTTTCAAAGACAACTCATTGCGTCTTGCCCTCGTTGTCATATTGCTATTTTTAGTGGACACGTAATAACTTTTAATACAGCCACTTGTCACAGTAAGAAGTTATAATGAGTGTCTTTATCTGTTACCCAATCTTTATCGGCAGCCGAATCAGTGTATGGGTGTGGCACATACAATAAACCATTGTTTTATTCAGTCACCTTTCCTGAGTGTTTATGCAGCGATGACCATACAAATTAAATGTGCTTGCAGATCACGCTTTACTCCTTATGATTAATCAGGGTGTGATATTTACTATTAAAAATCAATGAGAGGTGAGATAGCGTATCACCACCATTACGGATTTCCATTCAACTTTAAAAACACATCACACTCACAGACAGGAGCAATTCATGACACAAAGCATACAGAGTGGTGAGGGATTACGCGTGGTGCGATACCATGGACTAAAGATCAATGAAGGCGCAAATACGCCTCACCCTTTCATCCCTTAAAACTTGAAATAGTTTTGTTTAAATACAAGCCCAATTTTATGAAGTATTTAACCATTTTTTTTGTGTGTGTTATCGTAAAATGTCTTAAATATATCACTAAATTTAACCTAACTTTAGTACTTCTAAATAGTTAACATTTTGCAAAGAAAATAAATTAAACTATACATTAAAGCGTATCTATTGTTAAATATCTTAACTATGCCTTTATTAGTTTATCTCTATTGTAGCAATTGATAGGTTAAGCTGGATTGACGTGACGGGAGGATTAATTATGTCATTGTTGTTATCTTGTCTTGACTATGGCAGGGGGACAATAGGTGTAACTACCAGAGCGTTAAAACTGGACGAACATTGGCTAAGTGCTGTTTCTATGTCCCCGGTGCCAGCCCAAATTTCTACCAGCGTTGGGGAAATATTTTTGTGTAGATACCCATCTTGTTGTTGGATTAAAGTTGAGCCAGCGTTGTACACGGTGGACCAACATTAAAACAACATAGGGTCTATGTCTCGTGTTTGCTGGGTAGGTTGTGTACTAGCTTTTGTTGGTTAAATATATTTCATTGTCCCGATTAGGAGGTGAAATGGCTTTTAGGAGCAGAAAAAGTGTCCCGTATACCGAATAGCGAGGTGTCCCGATTGGCAGAATTAATTAAGCATTAAGTTAATGGGGCAAATTCAGGACAGAGAAAAAATGTCCCAGTTGGCGAGATGTCCCTAATTTCGTGGTGTCCCAAGCTTGAGGTTCTACTGTACATAGACGTGGTTACATGTATGATACCTATATGTACTATTATAGGTACAGTATGTGGTTTATGTAGAGAGACTCCTCACATGTTTATACATGGGGAAAAAATTCCTGACAAAGAATATTGATAAATATGTAGTCTGCAGAATTCACCCAAATCAATAAAATTTATAATATATTTTGAAATATTATAATGTCATCTAAATTTATTAATAGGTTTTCCATCCATATAAGTTCATGAATACCAGTTGATGTCTGTGAAACAATTGTAATATAGATTATGGGCCAAAAACGTGTGACTAATCTTATAGGCAGCTTTTTTCAAATACAATAACGCTTTTACAGTAGAACAGAAAAACTGCTGATTGTTCATACAATAATTCATTTGTAATGATACTTTAAAGGAATATGTTTTTATATAAAAAAATGAGACTTGACTTTTCTAAATATAGGTATGAATTTGATTCATGGCGAGAATACTCATACTTAGATGAAGAAGAGAAGGAAAAAGGAGAGAAGTAAGTTGTACTCTAAATAAAGTAATGTAAGATGCAGTTCAGGAATTCAAGTGGTACACAGATTATTTTGTGATCTTTTTGTGACTCAGACTTTTGGAAGCTGCCAGGGCCATATTTAGACAGCTTTGAACATGTTTCAAATAAAATGCCATTGAAAATAATATAATTTTTTTGTAATAAATGCTCACAATTTTAACAAATAAATATTTTTTAGTTATTTGAAGCTGGAAAAATTGTTAGCAATTCAAGCTTTAACCCTTTCATGCCTGAATTTACCATAATCATCTTCATCTACTACAAGCCGCGAATTGCTGTCGCAATTCTCGACTTGTAGTGGATGAAGATGATTTAAAGTGGGTGAAAAAGTAAAGAAAATTGCCATGAATTGGTTAACCAGTTTCTTGGAAATTTTTCATTCTAAATCCCCTAGTTATAGGAAAATTAGGCCTGGTTTTAGGGATGTAAAATGATGCTTTAATGCATCGTGAGGGCTTAAAGGGTTAAATGAATGAATGCAAAATAGAAACAAACAATTCAGCAGCACAAGGGTTAACCCATTATCCTGTTAGGCCTAATTTATTTAAATTTTCAAACACTTAAGGTTGTGTCTCGCTACCGCGATCCACAACCTCAAGTGCTTGAAAATTACTTTTGTCCCACTGCCGCGATTCACAACCTCAAGTGGTTGAAAATCACTCATATTTGTTTAATGTGAGACCAAACATTTACAAATCTTGATGTTTATAGACCAATTTCATTCCCAATATCAGTGAGTTGATAGATTAATAAAAACAGGTTGAAAACGACAATAGCCAAAGGGTTAATTATATCTGAATGCTTGGTATTTTCACATCTTAGCCGTGATGAGAGAAGATGGATTGAAAAACAGAATAAATCGCAACGACAGAAGCGCAAGAAAGAGGAAATTCTTCGCATCAGACAGATTGTAGGTATGTAGAAGGAATGAATGTATTTCATATCACATGCATATAATATGTGTATCAGTCATATGATCAGAAAAGGGATCTACTGACATAGTGGAGATGTCGGCCCAAGATTTAAAAAGCATCGGGTCGACCCCCCCCCCCCCCGCATGTTGACCCTTAAACCACCGGTATCGATTATATTCATTTTTCACATTTTTATTAGCATATTGCATATCAGCTTTTCAACACGTTGAAGATAAAACGTGACTTCAATCAGCCAGAATTTAAAAATAGTCGACCTGCATTTTGTCAAATCGGAATCATTTTCACTCACTTGAAGTTGTGGATCGCGTCAGCAAGACACAACTTCAAGTGGGTGAAAATTTCAATTTAATAATTTGGCGCCAAAAGGGTTAACCCTTAGAGTGCTAAGCTAGATGATTGAAATTTTTACCCCCTTTAAGTCTACCATGACCCGCAACTTTAATTGGATAAAAATTACTTACATTTTGGCAGGGCCTTGAACTGCTCTAATTATAAACTACATTTCTATTATTGTAGACAACGCATATGCCTGTGACCCACGCCTGGCCAGATTTAAAGCAGTGGAAAAAGAAAGAAAAGAGTCTGAAAAGAGAGCTAAAAGAGAAGCGGCCAGAGTCAAGGTTGAGACAGAAGACAGGGTGAGATTTACCTCCAAAAAATGAGACGTCAATCCAGTGTGATTTAGTGTTGGGCCGGTGTCGCAGACAGTGAGCCAGCATTACATCAGAAGTGGTTTAATATAGCGTGTTTCTTGGTTACTTGGTATTTGGATTTCGTTGTTTGACATAGCTTATACATGCAACGTAGAAGCAATTAAGAGTGTGTAATGGGAAATTGAAGCGATTATTGAAATTCTTTTGTTATTTTTTTAGAAAAAGAAAGCAGAATTAGAAGAGGCAACAAAACGGAAAGCAAAAGAAGAAGAAGAATCAAGAGCACAGGTTAATAATCTTGGAAAAAAATGATTAATAATGTGGAAACATAATTTTAGCTTGCAAATATAGAATATTCTCTATACGGTTAAAACAAATAGCTAATATCTACAATTTCTTCTTTTCAACTCTTTTTCAAGTGAGTATAAGAAGAGACTGTGATGTTTATTATTTTTTTGAGAGAACTAATACATGAACCATTTATTAAACCATGTGTTGCTGAATATATATAGGCCCAGATTGAGATTTAGTTTTTGTTAATGATAAAAGGCTGCTGCTGCTAAAAAAGAGAAAGAAGCCCAGAAGAAAGCTATGAAAAAAGAGAAGAAAACAATAAGAATGAAAGTCAAGGTGAGACTTATTCTTAATATGTAAATTGAAATATACCGGATATTACAATTAATATTACTGTACCAGTTTTAATTACATAATGTAGGCATTGATAATTGAAAGAAAATAATAAAAACTAGAGCACTTGATAATGTAAGTTATTTTGATATACATGTACTGACATATACTGAAAGTGTTATTAGTACTTCAAGCCCTTAATGAATGATTCTTGATTTCTCGTGGTTGACCCATGATTTTCCAAATAGGCTGTATGGTAAGTATTTTATTGAAAAGTTGCTGTATAGTCTGGCTTTTGACAAGAGATTTAATTCTTTAAATAAATAATCTGCAAAGGAATTGTGAGGCCACGTTGTTGTTATTTTTAGACTTAGATCCAACCATAAAATATAAATAAAAGGGGAAAAACACACAGCAAAAAACATTTGTTTATCTTCACCAGTGGTCTAATCTTAAACAATACCTTATTTTGGCTAAGGTGTCGAATTTTGGGGATAATGTAAAACATACTACGCTAGGTTTGATTAGTGGGTTGCCACATTGGTTGCCTGGTTCATTCATTGCCTTCATTACTGTATATGGTTTATTTTACCAGGAATACGACTACTTTGCTAAAGATGATTCTGAAAGGATTAAATTTATGCAGGAGCTAGATAAAGTGACAGAGCTTCTCTCCCTTGCAAGGTAGATATCACACAAACCTAAACCCCATTGTTCTGCTAGGCCTATATACATGTACAGTATATATGGTCTCATTATACACCCAGTAAACAAAAAAACATTTGCATAACATTGATACATTGGACATTCCTACATTGGACCAGGGCCAACGTTGTATGAATGTTATACAAATGTTTTGTGTTTACTGGGCATGCAGTTACAAACCAAATTGAATTCTACTAAAATTGGGAAAATAATTTGTGTGAGGTGTTCACTTCATCAAGTAATGCAATCTTGGAGATGTTTAAATAAATACCGGTAGTAATATGTTAAGTCATATAAAGCCGAATTTGCATCAGTAATTCCAGCTACAAATGAAACAAAAATAGAAACAATCTATTCAGCCGACAAGGGATCTTGAATTCCAATACAATATTTTTTTGTTATAATGTGTTATAATAAATTAAGATAATATGAATACATTTCACAATTAATATTAAACACTGATTTACACGTACAATCAACCATCAGAGATAATTACCAAAATGTTTTTTTAAGCAATAAAAATTAAGTACAGTATAAGACCACCTCAATAAGCAGACCACTTCACATCTCCAACTGCTTTTTTCCAGTCCCGAAGTGTTTTTTTAATAACGGAATGATTAACTCTTAGCAGACAATCTGATATTCAAGATATTGACCACTTTTTATGTTAAGGATTAGGATTTGAGATCCAAATAGGTGGGTTTATGTCTTTTTGTAGCTTATTCTCCCAACTACATATAGATACAGCTTACATTGCAGTGGGTGGTGACTAGGGCAACAGGTTTTTGTCTGCTGCTTATAATGTACATGTTAGGGCTGTTGGTTTGCTATTGGTCTTATACTCCTACAATAAGCTGTTGCTGGCTATATTTTGCTCCACAATTTTTTTGGGCAATTATGTGTAAAAGTAGGATCGAAAAATAGCCGACCACAGTCAGCTTTCACACACCAATCACAGAGCAGCTGTTTTATGATTGGCTTAATAACAGTAGTTCCTTGGAGGACCAATCAGAGAGCCACTGGATGGGAAGTTTAGCCCGAGGCTTACTCCCAAAAGTCAGTCCTTTGTCTACCAGCTGGAAGCTAGTTGGTTGCTGTTCTTTTGTTCTTTTCTGGATTTTTTCAACCCACCCCCTCCCTCAACCATCCTCTCTTTCTTATGTTATGGTAACATTACATATTTATAGGGAGTTTCTACAGCAACATTAAGGGGCATTCGATTGCCATCTTAGCCCCCAATCGTGCTCACAAGCAGCCTTAGCATCACTGTATGTGGCAGGATAACCTCACTCATGAGACAGATCTCTGTCTTCTCATGACTCACAGAAATTTTCCCTCCCCCCCCCACGTGGAATGAATCACCTGGAACATAGAGGGTCAATTTTCGGAGGTTTCATATTTAACCCTGTTATTTTTATAATCCTAAAAAGCTTTAGCTCCCGCTATTATTAAATATCCCAAATGGTGATAATTAATGAAGTGGTGTCTTCATCATTGCATGCACACAAAAACACAGAGCATGAATATGGTAATCCAGAATTTTATATTTGCATTGCATTGTTCATCTTCCCACTGCTATCTGTGAGCATATAGCAGGCCTACTTGACCTTGTCCTCTCTATGATTCTAGTGAGCTTTTGCTAGAATAAATCTTCATGGTATATTTAATCCCTGACTCGGCGATGAAGGAAATTTTTGTTACTGGTGTCACACATCTTGTCATATATATATGGCAGGCAGAAAAATGAAAAACACTACAAATGATTAATCTGAATTAAAACTATTATAATTATTTATAGTATCTTTTCAATTTTCAATTTCACTCATAGAACTACATAGCTAATGAGATCACCATTCCATTTTCCATTGCAGCCTACAGTCTCTCAATGAAGATCTTTGTTCTGGAGATAAGGAGAAAGCTAAAGCAGCTTTCTTTTCTCAGGTATCAATATAATTTATGTAATTTTACCTTTTAATATAAATTTGGAAGAAAACAAGGGATGGCAATATTTGGTATGTGGGTTATTTCTAGGTAAATAATGAACAGGTTAATTATTTTATATCTCAATTACATTTGCAACGTTACAGACAGAATTAAAAGATGTTTGGTCATCTAGATGTCCGGCTGTCTGTCCTCTTATCAAATCTCAATTATGGGCAATGAATGGTCCTAGGATATAAGTCAAGATTTTGAAAGTTCACACAATTCGTAATCTTTATGGGACATGGGAGGTGTTGCTGTAGGACAGCTTTTATAAGTTAAAATTTATAAGGACCTCTTAAGACTGAAGCAAAGGAATAATAATCAAATGTATCATGTGTATGCTCACTTTATAAAAGATGCAGGGAAAATATGAGCAAACCATATTGCTTAAAAACCATGTTAATCCTTTAAGCGTGGGGACAGTCGGATTTTGACATCTATAGACAGTCCCGCACTAAAAGAATTGAATATTTACAATGGGCATAGACCCATAACATAGGTACAGGTATTTAAATGAAGCAGAAATTGCTAACCTTTGCTCCCCAAGTTTTATATAGAAATATTTCTGTGTTGTAAGGGTTAAACTAATATACTGTATTATAAAATCTCCAGATGACTGCAGTGAATGAACAGATGGAGCGTGAGAAAATGGAGTTGATGAAATCTACACAGAAACCCGATACGGGCAGTGAGGGTGGAGGATCAGCAAAACGTGCGCGGTGGCCTGAAGAAGAAAAACAACAACTGATTAAAGCTGTGAACCTTTTCCCAGCAGGAACAGTAGCTAGGTAAAATGATGATTTAACTACAGGGGTCATCAAGATGATTAGCCCCCAGAGCGCTTAGCACGAGTATAGTCGTTTTTAATCTGTTTTATTATCAGGTAAAATAACAGTTATTGTGAATGAAATGGGTGTTTAAGCATCGAGATTTACAAAAGTTTGTTCTCAAATTAAATATATGTGACCCATCTGCACGAAATGAGACGCATGTCGGCTCCGTACAAGTTGAGAATTGGGCAATATGCATGATATGGTCTAATAATGGCTAATTTTGTTTTTTGTCAAATTTTGATGTTTTAAAGCTTAGAATTATCATTTTAAGGCCAGAAATGGGTTCTACGCCCCAATATTAGTCAGAAATGACATATCACATGATACTGATTATCAGATATTTTGTCAATTTGTTTTCAAATTAGACGCTGGCGGCCATCTTGAATTTTACCATTTTTAACAAAACGCTCGAAGTTAACCGAAATCCACCCGGCGGATTTTGAAAGTAGACATCATGGGCTATAAAAATCAATCGTTAAAAACTATATATACAAAATTCCCGGGTTTGGCCGAAAAATCCTGTTTGGCCATAGAGAACTATTTTTTATACTATAAAAAGCTTACAATCAATTTTTTGCCTTGACTTTATAGCCAATTTTCTCCATTTTCATTTTTGGAAATATTGACCTATTCGCATCCCTAAAATAGTCAGACCTCAGCTCCGGATCAACATAATCTCATGTTCTTGGTGTCACATTAAAGCTCCAGCTCTGTGCTATCCAATGGTATCAATACAGTAGTCCCTCCAGATGCGACCCCCTTCAGATGCGACTTCTCCTATTATGCGACTTTTTTTCGTAGCACCGACGTGCTTCACACTGTTAGGCACCCCTTAAATGCGACTTCCCCTCTCCCACGACATGCGACCTTCAAATCATGGCACCACCTAGCGACCTCCCTCTAAAGATACGACTTTTTGAATTTAGCTGCTAAGCGGCACTGTCAGCCTGGCATGAACTGCCCGTCTAAAGATACTGCTTGTGTGTACATACCGTCAAATACAGCACAGCAGATATTATGTGAAGCCACTGTCGGACTAAGGCTGGTACAGCGTGGTATGAAGTAGGCCAGCATTGACACAACCTTGGACAATACACTGTGTGCTGATGTGTACTGGTAGCTTCAAATCACCGTACCAGATAGAAATATCCTTCTAAATATACGTCTTTTTGAAATTAGCTGTTCACAGACTGTGTCACGTCTGCATGTGTCTGCCGGCCCTGCACTGACAAGATACGACTTTTTAATGTCTCTAGCCGACTAAATATATAACTACTTTAGTATTTTAGTCACAGCGTTGAGACGCATATCACATTGCAGTGGCTGAAAAATGCTTTCCGGTGATATAACTATGTGTACTATATCTTAAATACATTTTCTGTTATTGATTTAAAACCATGTTTAAATGGGGTTTTCAATGTATATATTTATTGATATGGGTGCAGTTAGCATCCAAGGTGGCGTTACAAGGTGCATCACACCCCTAATTAGCAGCTGACGTCAACGGTGTCAGTGTGTCAGCGGGGCGTGATAAACATCCCACTTCAAATACCTAACTTTGTCATTTATGATCGTACGGACATGTAATAAATATCACCAGAAAGCTTATTTAATGTTGCAAATAATGATATTAATTAGATAATGATAGGTCCTAAAGTCGCAAAGTTATTGATTTTGAAAATGAGGCAGGGTTTAACAGTCTATCCTCACGGCTCTGATCACGGGGAATAAACGTAAACGGGGTAAGCTCCACGAGACGCCAAACCGATGCCGCCATTGACGACGATGGCCCAGCATTAAAACAAGACTGCAACAACGTCTCGCGCCGTCCATATTCACAGTCACGTGCATTACAGTGTCTCATGGTATACACGTGAAGATAATATCTGTGCTAGTGCGTGCGTAGTCGGTATTGTCTTCAATCTTGGTCAACATAGAAGACGCCGACCTCGCCTGTTTGCCATTGAATATTTCAATGAGAATACAGTGTACATCCATAATATTTGTTTTTAAATTTTTATTTGGCAATCCAATGTATTATCGATCAATCCTAGTGTTTCGGGTTGAGTTAGAGTGTAATGTGTGTGACGTAATAACAGATCAAGCCATAGCGTGCACAGTGTCAGCCTTCATCTATCACAGCTTTTTTTAACACCTGATGTCGGCACCTTGATCAAGTTGGCTCTACTAGGCTGTACAATGAGTTGTGTCAGGCTGCTGCGTGTCAGTTTAGCTTACAACAAAAGCAATGACTACATGGTCTTTGCCCTGACTAAGTGATCATTGAGTCAGACAGATTGATTAGTGTTTCAGCCATAAATATCGCGGCACTGTTAAATATCACCCAAGCGCTTTAAAATAAAAAAAGTAGCGTGGTATCGTCAGTGCATATAATAAACGAGCCTAAACTGCGCCTACCTGGCACGTTTAGGGTTTATTAGGGGCAATGTACGGTACATTGTTTTAATGCTGGGTCAGAATGGAGTCAGTGTCACATGTTTTGTAGTGTAAAGCATAAGGCTATATTGAAATGTGGAAAAAAACACTGCCTCAATGCTTATGAAAACACAAGCCACTTCCAGTACTTCTAAATTACGTGCTACCGTTTGAACAGGCAATTAACATGCTGTCAACTGCGCTGATTGTGTCACAACGAGAATGGAGGTGTTTAAAGGGGCTGTCTTAAACATCAAATTCGGCCCATTTTACGTTTTTTCTAGGGTTTTTTTCACCCCTCTGAGATACGACTACCCCTCTGATGTGACTTTGGTTCTTTGGCAGTATGGAAGCCGTATCAGAGGGGGACTACTGTAATTCCATATTTTATTTTTCCGACATGAGACTTGCTATGTGCAGATGGGTCACATATATGAGTATATTTTTCACCCACTTGAAGTTGTGGGTCGCGGCTTCATGTGGTGAATCTTTTAATGTAGCGCTTTAAGAGGTTGAAGTGCATATCACATCTAAGACTGTTTCTTGCCTCTTCATTTGTCCTTCAAAGAAGTAAATTTGAATAAGAAATAAGCAGCGAATTTCTTTAATTGGTGTAATTTTTTATTCAAATCGTGTATATTTGAGTAATTTTTAGCCCGCCTTTTAATTTTAATTAAAAGAGGTGGGCTATTGCAATAGAAGTTCGGCAGCGTCGGAGTTAACATTGACTTGTGGGCGCGATAACTTGAAAAGTTTTTCATGATTGTATCCTTCCCAAAATGTTATGCATGTTACTAATGACCAGTTCTCAGAAAAGTTTAATAATGGCTGAAAAAAAATTCAATATGGCTGACTTATTGCGATTTTTCGCCTCCCGCGTCAATAATTTGACCTGGATAACTTAAAAAGTTTTTCATGCATCCTCTTCAAATTTGTTATGCATGGTACTAATAAGCAGTTCTCGGACAAGTTCAATAATGGCTGAAAAAAAAATCAAAATGGCCGATTTATTGCGATTTTTCACATTTTACGGCAATAATTTGACCTTGAGGGCGCAATAGTTTGAAAAAAATTTCATGTATCATCTTCAAATTGTTATGCATGTTACTAATAAGCAGTTCTCGGACAAGTTCAATAATGGCTGAAAAAAAAATCAAAATGGTTGATTTGATTTTTCGCATTTCACGTCGATAATTTGACCTTGTGGCGGCAATAATAACTTCAATTTCAATATTGTCGAGTGTGCTCTTGTTACACGCTTGAAGTTGTGGGTCGCGGTAGCGACACACAACTTCAAGCGTGAAAATTTAAATTCTATAATTTAGCGCTTTAAGGGTTCAGCAGGGCACGAAATAAGGACATTCCGGGCATCCGAGACAAACCATTTTGCCGTCGGACAACCAGGTATCAATCTAGGGTTCCCGTTGGACAACCAGGCAAAAACTGATAAAGATTTACAAAAAGATGCAAATTTTTTATGTGCCAACGCATTACCCCTGGAAAACCTGGAATAAGCAAGAAATTTGCAGGGAATTACTAGCTATTGTTTTAAATTAATTTATTCTGAATTTTTTTTTTTTTTTATGTCCCAAAATTCGAAAACTAAACAATGTTGCGGACAACCTGTAAAATTGACCTGGTGCTCCAGGCCAACAATCCTTATTTCGTGCCCTGTTAAGCATCTCCAGCTAGTGTGGATGCTTACTATTCTTACATTGTCCACTGGCGCATTCACTCCCACCGCATGTCTGTTTTTCCCTCGTAACTTTTATTCCAATGTTCTGAAACTTTGCGCATGTGTTCACCATGCAAACGAGCAGGACAAGTTTGAAAATGACATGAATCAGATATAAAATGACCGCAACATTATTTGTTTTTCGTGTAAGCAGAATTAAGTCAATTTTCAATAAACGAATTTGCTCTTTGCCGCTGAGGGCTATTCCCATTTGTGATCTGCTATTTTTATGCTTTTTGTGTCAATCATTGTGATAACAGCGAATATCCCACCTGACACTGCATCAATGCTTGACCAGGCATTGCATCAACTTTCAAATATTAAATGTACTCATTACAAATCTGACAAAAAGAGATGTGATTTCTTCTGACAGGTGGGAAACTGTAGCCAGCTATTTAAAACAACACGTTGAAGGCAGCGACAGAACAGCTAAAGAAGTCCTAGCTCAAGCAAAGGAGTTACAGAAAAAAGGTATGGACACATAATATGTACATACAGCACAGGGATCGACTTGAGATTATAAACGTCAGATTCTTACGTCTAATGTTGATCCCCGAACTAAAAGAGTAAAACAATTATCATGGTTTTCAAAGGTTTTCAAATGAAACAGAAAGAACTAACTAAGACATTTATGTTGAATTAAAATTGAAAAAATAACCCTTTGGTCTCTTGGTTTGTATACAAAAGCTTTAAGAGCTTTAAGAGCTTTAAGATATATGCATCACTGGATTGACCCTTTACCAGTGACACATCAGTTAATATTTTTGACAATAAAGCGACGCAAACAGACTAATATCTTTAAAAAATCAGTATTTTAATTTTGGCTCCTTGATATGTTCATAATATGTCAACATGTCCACAGACTAAAATTGCATAATTAAAAAAAAAATTGTGTTGCCCATTTGCAAGTTAAAGGAGAAATAAGGACAAAATTTATGGGGCTTTTGCACACTTGCTACGTTGCCACAGCAGCCCAAAGTTTAAAAGACTGCCACTATTCTAATCTATGGACATGTTCACATCTTATGGCCATATTAGGAAGCCAAAATACAGGTTTTTTGATGATTTTAGCCTGATTGTGTCGCTTTAGTTTTTTGCAGTGGAATATGTCTCTATCCATTAAGCCGCTAAGCGCTATTTTTAATCTGTTTTATAGGCTGATCAAATAACAGTTATTGAGAATAAAATTAACATTTAAACATTCGAGGTTTGCAAATGTTTAGTCGCAAATAAAATAATAGGAATTTTCTTCCACTTGTGGGTGAAAATTAAAATGATTTAATTTAGTTCTTTAACCCTTACTCGCGGGGATCACTTTAGTCGTGAGATTCTGACGACTAAAGTCGATCCCCGAGCTGTTAGAGTAAAAATATTTCGAATGGTCGAGACCCATATGACAGGGGTATTCAAATGAATCAGAAAGAGATAACTAAGACGTTTATGATAATTTCAAATTGAAAAAAACTCTGTGGTCTCCAAAGTTTTTATTAAAAAATAAAGCGCTTCAGGGTTAAAACCATGTGATTTGATGATCAATTTGACGTACCGGTATTACCCTTGGGTATTTTATAAAATTGGTTGATTTCTGCTCATGTTTGTGAATTGGACATCCGTATTTTTTAAAATCAAAATGTGCATTTGTTATTTTGAACTAGAATTATTTAATATTGATGTACATGTAGCCAGCGCTTAACAATTGACCTAATGACAAATACTGTTATTGGGGCACAAAGACTGGAACTCCATTAGATTTTCTCAACGGCTCAGACAACCACCTTACGGAACATGATCTACTATGAATATATCATTTGTCCCTCTTTTTGGAGTAGTCATTTTTATTTGGAAGTTGACACAACATATTTCAGCTGAGCAAATATTCACTCGGCAATAACCAGTGATAACATAATTCTTTCAGAAGATATTTGCAATATTTTCTGTTGTTTGTTAAAATTGGCAAGTATAATACAAATCAGTATAAAATTGGATTTGGGCACTAAATTTATTCAAAATATTTCATGTCTATAGAAATTGCAACAAAAATATATGATTTAGTGTTTTATTCATTAGCTAATTTGTTTCAGTGGCAGATTCAAGTATGAAGGATGAAGTCAACAAGAAGGCATTTGATCATTTTGCAAAAGATGCCAAAGGAGCGTCAGGCTCAGAAACCTCGGATATATCTCAAAGATTTGACAGTATGAATGTTTTATATTTCTTCCATATTACCTGTATCAATACATTTAGCTCATCTGGCCTTAAAACTGAAGATGAGCTCATACCATCACCAGTCATATGTTTATCGGTCCTCACCAAAAATATGGTATCCAGCGCGAAATTCATGGTTACTGTAATACAAATGAGTGGATAGATCTTCCTCCATTTCTTCAAATATCTTCGTCCAAAATACTAATATTACAATAGATCTATAAACATATTCTTATCTTAATAAAATGTTTTTCGTAGTCCCATTTTGTTTTCAGTTTTTATCCGCATGATAAATGCCCAATAGCAGGACTTTTTGTCTAAGGAATCCAACCAATAGCTGTCTGGTACTGTATGACAAGGTCACCTTAACACCCGGTGTCCACCCACTATGAAGTGGAGAACTGTTTTAGCACCGTCTATTGTTGTTATTCTTATTGAACATTTTGACATCAACGCTTCACAGTCGCCATTATTTATCTTATCTTCATGTAATTTTCTCAGAATTTCCACTGGCAGCTTACCCTAGACCTTATATTTATCCAATTCAATTAACCCTTTAACCACCGGTGCTGCCATATTCGCTTTTTAGATTTTTTATAGCACATTACACATCAGCTTTTAAACCTGTTAAAGATAAAAAGTAACATTCTTCAGCAAGCTTTGAAATTTGTTGACCTCCATTTTGACAAACCTGAATAATTTTCACTCAGTCACTTGAAGTTGTGGATCGCGTCAGCGAGACACAACTTTAAGTGGTTGAAAATTCCAATTGAATAATCTGGCGGTTAAAGGGTTAAGAAACTCACTGAGACAATTCTTTGATTACCCTGAAATGGCACATTTTCATACATTTAATATTAGCATCTAAATTAACAGATTGAGTGGATTAGAAGCCATTGTTTGTTGGTTAATGTTGCATTTTTACCCTTGTAGTTAATATAAATAATTTGACCCACTTGAAGTTGTGGGTCGCGGTACCAAGACACAATTTCAAGTGGATACAAATTTTAATTATACAACTTTATTGTGAAAGGGCAGTTAACCCTTAAAGATCTAGATTAGATAATTGAAATATGCTATATCATTACTCTTTTCTTTCATTTTAATTTTCAACCTGACCTGTTAACCATTTTCTAAGATGGCAGCCAAAATTCTGAAACGATTGGCGGATTTTATTCATCTCATGTTTTAGGTGTTGCACAGCAACAGGTCAGTGAGATGGGTAGCAATCCGGCTCCATGGGGAACGGATGAGCAGCGTCTACTGGAACAATCCCTACGGACTTTCCCAGCCAGTACACCGGCACGCTGGGACCGCATAGCTGAAGTCATCCCACAACGCAGTAAAAAGGACTGTATGAAGAGATACAAGGTAATGGTCGAATCTAGTTTTTGAATGCATTATGTCTTGTTACCGTCCAGACTATTATACATGTTTTCCGAACTTCCATAGTAATAGATTATTATAAGTGGCCAACAGACAATGGACAATGATCCGGGGATGGTCTGATGTTGACCGACATTGGCTCGCATTTGCTGTCTTCAAGTTCATATTCATATAGTCTTGGTCGGTTGTAATCGGTACTTGTCCTGTCAGTGTATACTGTCCTAAGACCCGAGCAGTAGTCTTTATATCATTAGCTAATTAGAGAGTAACAGTTAAGTTCACATGACAAACGCCACTACCATTGTTTGTGATAGATGCTCAGTTTGTCCAATAATGCCATTGGTAAGGTAATTTTAATAAATAGAAATATTTTTCGTCATTCGAAGCTGAAAATTACGTTAGATTTGGTCAGATTCGAAATGCTACTTTTTGTTTGAAAAAAAAGTACAATATGACTTCCAAAAGTATTCATTGTACTATACATCATGTTGTCTTTCGAATTGTAGGAATTGGTGGAAATGGTTCAATCCAAGAAAGCGGCGCAGGCGGCAGCTGTGAAAGCTAAGAAGACGTGAAAGAATTAAAAGTAGTATAGAGAAGTTTTGATTGAATGCAGTGAGAAACAGCAGATCTGAAACTACAGAAATATTTATACAACCCGTTTTCGCAAGAGATAATGACATAATATCCTAGCAGACACGATGTTTATCCAATGTTGGTTTAATGCTGGCCCACTGTCTTCGACGCTGGCCCAGCAATAAACCAGCAGTGGATTAGTTGACATCTCTTGTTTGCTGGGATTCATGTTTCCTGCATGGTTGTATCAAGATGTGTTACTATAAAGAGTGCTCATCATTAGTTGTGATGAAAGAAAGAAAAACTCTGTGGTAATAATACTGAGTTACTAATGTTAAAAAAGGTTTCAATGTGGAAACCAAAACAACCATCATCCATTTGATACATGGTCATAATTAAGCGACAACGTTTTCAACCTACCAGCTAAATGGAGTGGCAACTATTTAATTCAATTTAAAACATATTGAGTGAAATAAAATAAATAAACAAAGCTATTTCACAAAAGGTTTGTTGACAATTAGTATCCATATATTATCTTTACATTGCGATATAACAGCATTGACAATACAAATATGATATGAGGAATGACGAATAAATAAATAAAACACAAAAGTAACTTTAAATCTTTGAAGTGATAATCATGTCTATAACCGATTTTAGCCTTTTTATTTGACCTTAAAACAAGAAAACTTGAAGGCTAAATAAACGTTAAAATGGCTAGATTGACTTAAGTTTTGATTCAAATTGTGAAAATGTAAGTAATTTTCACCCACTTGGAAGTACCACGAGACACAACTTCAAGTGAGTGAAAATTTAAATTATGTAATTTAGTGCTTCAAGATTCCATATGGTTGATAATATTTAAAATGTTTAAAATCGTGTATCTTTGGAAATATCATTGTCCAGTTCTGAAGCGGAAAATTAGCTGCAGGAGGTTTAACACGCTGAGATGGCAAGAAGTGATCCAGACGTTGCCAGCGAGATGGAGGCCACACAATATGCAATGCCTTGGCGCTGATAAGTCCTAGCGATACCTGAAACAAAACGACATTTATTACAATTGAAACATAACCAAATTGTTTCCTAGATATTTATATATATCCTTATATTTTATTCATTCCGACGGAATAGTTTTTGTAATAAAAAGAGGGACATGCAGGGAGGCCATCTGGTGAATAACTAGGCTTAGTCTACATATCCGTGTTGTGGCCATACATGCACCTAGCAAAAGTTTTTTGGTCCGAACATCTGCTTTGACTTTAGGCATGTCATATTGATTTACCATGTTTACACGCACATGTGGTAATTAAGCATCTTCGGCATCAGAGGGATGCTTATAATGTTTGGCAAATTGACTTATTAGCTAAAGTTGAAGCGACGCAATCTCAGGCTGGAATCATAAAAAAATCATTTTTTTATTTATATTTTGGCTTCTTAATGACCATAAGATGTGAACATGTCCATAGACTAGACTTGCTGAAGTTTTGTAAATTTTGGGTTGTTGTGGCAACG
This sequence comes from Flabesymbios commensalis, assembly GCA_964017125.1. Taxonomy (NCBI): domain Eukaryota; kingdom Metazoa; phylum Annelida; class Polychaeta; order Terebellida; family Flabelligeridae; genus Flabesymbios; species Flabesymbios commensalis. The sequence goes on from OZ024911.1 coordinate 54,416,078, forward strand.
TAGCCAGGCTGTCGAAAGCTCCATTTATCAGTTATCCCGTATTTCTTATTTTGGACATGCATGTCCGAAATAAGAAATACGGGAATTTCGTCCTTATTTCTCGCTTAACTGGCGAATGCGCAGAACAAAAATAAAAAAAATGACGCAATTCTAGTAATCTGTGAAACGCAGTGACGTCACTTTGTGAAAACAAGGTTATATCACACCCCTTCCCCCATACTTCATTCTGTAAAACGCAGTGACGTCACTCTGTGAAAAAAAGGTTATATTATAAAAACCCTCCCCCATACTTCATTGTATTAGCCAGCACGGTGAAAACAAAGGAGGTCGAGGTCATTGAGTTTCACAGAATATGGACATGTTCACATCATATGGCCATATTAAAAAGCGAAAACAAAACTGACTTTTTGATGATTTTAGCCAGATTGTGTCGCTTTAACTCATTAGTTTCGTGACCGACTTTTGACGTCAGATTGCGTCAAAACTCGATCCCCACACTGAAAAAAATAAAATTGAAAAAACCCTGTTCTGGTCCAGCTTAACATTTCCCATCTCCAATATAACATATATTGTGTTAATGCTTTGCAATAGGCAGTCATTTCAGTTCTGCTGTTGTTTGAATGACTGCATCTTTGTGCATATATAGGATAAAATACCCCAGCTCCCCACAGTGATAAATGTTTGCGATTCGGCGAGGAATAAACATTTTATTTCTAATTCTTTGAAACCTGAATACTATTATCAGAACGGGGGATTACTATCCTGATTCCGGCGTAACAGGCATTCCGAGTAGCCACTACACCAGTTGCTGTTGGAAAAACACTGGTGAGATAAATAACCTATACAGCGAATCTGCCACCTGGAGGACTTTGAGCAAGGGACATGCATCACAGTCTAATCTAAATCATTTAATTAGCACAGTATAATTGATTACCGGTGTAGCCGTTTCAGCGTACCCCTCTTTCAGCATACCAGGGGGTACGTTGAAACTAGTTTCAGCTTACCGGGGGGTACGTTGACACTAGTTTCAACGTACCCCCCCCCCGGTAAGCTGAAACTAGAAAAAGGCCAGTTTCAAGTTACCTCCCCTAGCTTCAGATGACCCCCCCGGGGGTACGTTGCAACTAGTTTCAGCGTACCGGGGGGGGGGGGGGGTAGGGGAGGGACGGGACGGGCAAAGCGGGACATTGCAAAACGGGACACTGAAGTTATAATGACGTCACAATTAAAATTAGCACGTGCAGACAAAACACTTAGTGCCACTTGATGACGACATCTGAAATACATTAAAAGAACAGCATTGGTATGGTGTAACGACAAACAAGGTATGTGGCATATAAAATGTCTATTTTCGTCACTATATTTATCAAAAATCATTTTCAGTAATGGTTAAACGCGTCAGCTATGTACTATAATAATTCGTCATAAACTTGTTTTATATTAACTAAGATCCTTTCCCCGGGTTTTCAGCAACTTTTTAAAGGTTGGTCCCCTTAGCCCTGTGAACTGGAGCCATGTGGATTTCTTTCTACCTTGTGGGCAAAGTGAGACAGGGTAAAGCGGGACATAGCCCACTTTGCCCAAGCATAGTCTCACTTTGCCCTTTGTTATCTTTTTGTATATATCTCAAATGAAAAACAGTCATTATTATTTATTATAGCAAATTTCTGCGTAATATATATATATTTCAAATAAAAAACGTTCATTATATTATTTATTATAGTAAATTTCTGCTTTTACTATTCATCAGAAACTCTTTAATAATCTACTGTTGATAGTGCGCCCCTCATAAGAAGGGGTATCAGATTATGTTATCATGTGTTTGAATGTGCCAACGTATATTTGTTAGGGATGAATCATCTTTGATAAATTATTTGACTGTCAGCTGATTGACACTATTTGTGGTAGTATTTCTACCTATTATGTATTTATAGCGCAGGAGCTTGTGTAATCCCGTGAGAATTCAGTGCATAAAATATGCCACTTTTACGAAAATGTTCAGAATAGATCACAGAATAAGAAAAGTGTGATGGAGCTCGCAAAGGGACGTCGACACCCTCTTGAGCAAAATTCAAAATGACCGACATATTTTTTCGGTATCAAAGAATAAACACAATACATTAATTTCACATTATTATCATGCAAAATTCAAAATGGCCGCCATAAAATCACAGAAGTGATCATATCATCGTTAATAATTGAGATAGAGACCCGATTATTTCACCGATACAAACCATAGGTTCTCGTTATCAAGGAATGCAATAAAACAATACATTTATTCGATATCATTATCATGCAAATTAAAAATGGCCGCCATGAAATCACTGAAGTTAGTATGTATTCTTCAATAATTGCGATAGAGACGAGATTATTTCACCAAACCCATGTCTTCGGTATCAAGAGATGGGATAGACACACAATATCTTTACACGACATGTATCATACAGAATTCAAAATGAACGCTATATCATCATAATATCTTCCTCATTATTTCAGACGGAGGCTTGTTTTTTTGTTGCCAGGAAATACAATTTCTCGTGGTGGCCGTGGACTGTACATGGTGTAGTGGTGAATGTTGTTTGACTGTCACATCGAACAATATAACAGGTCCATCCTCCGCGCTGGTATTGCGGTTTAAAAATGATTCCCCTTCACAAAATCAAGAATTCAGTATTGTGGGGAAACTATGTGAACGAGAAGTAGCGTGCTTGTTTTCAGACTTCCAGGACTCATTAGTTCATGGTTTCGTTAAGCATGTTTCAGTGGCAGCTGTAGGATCCAAAAAGGAATACCTCTTTTGTACAATATTAGGGCATTTGGTAAAAGTTAAGAAGGCGCCCTCTGCAATAGGTTATACATGAGTGAGTGAAAAAAATTTGACCCTGCTTTTTGCAAATATCACGAGAGATGGAAAGCTTCCTCTCCTCCTAATTCAGGGGAGAATACCGCGCTGGTATTGTGATGTGTCCTGTGGAATACTTGATGTTTGGTAATTTATAAACAGTGCAGACCACACAAAGATAAAATAATATTTATTATAATTATATTTCTATTTTACTTATATAAGTAAATATCTGATATTACATGATAGTTATTGTCCTTTTAAGTCAATATCACATTTTAAACAAATCATTCGTTTGTGACATAAATGCTAACTAATTATTACAATATAAGATCATCGTAGCGATAAAAGTTATTTAACCCTTTAACACCTGGCTGATTTCCACCTTGCATGGCTGATTTCCCTGGGATTTGTTGAAAAATACAGAATATTGCAAATTATGTTGTTGTTTACTCACAATAATTTCAATGACTTTGTGTTTATGTGAAATGGTAGGGGCGAATGTTCCGGTTAGTCGGGCATGCTCAGATTTGAGATGTGACAGCAGCGGACAGAATGTTGTAAACCAGATTGGGGCTGTTCAGGCAAATCAGCCACGGGCTGATTCGGGTGGTTTAGGTGCTAAAGAGTTAAATCATTATTCAGGTTTGCTACAAAATTTAGAAACCAAAAAAATCATGACTTTTGTCGACTTTTCGTGACCAAAATGTGTTGGGGGCTGCCTCTTTGATTTTTTGGATAAATTAAAGTCAATTCATGGGATCTTGAAAGGAACATTCCTCACTTTTCCCCGCCTAATGTTTAAACGTGAGATGTTTTCTTTGACAAGTCAGGGCTATCATAGGTCTTTGGTAACCATTTTATATTACCTTTAAAATCTCATCCAGCTCCCAATCAGTTGTGAACGTAATGTAGGCCTATTGTGGAATATATACGTTTATTGCATGACAAGTGAACGGTACAAATAAAGGTAGGGCCTTCATAATTTGCCGCATACGATTGTTTATTCACATACTCATCGAAATTCAAGTAGCCTATATAATGGATGTTGACACTCATGACAAGACATCGTAAGACAGTCTATGCAATTTGCGGGTAAAGTGGGCCCCTGATGAGGGCAAAGTGAGCCCCCGACGCGGGCAAAGTGGGCCCAGGCCGACTTTGCCCTGCCTTCTGTCTCCCTTTGCCTAAGCCTTGGGCAAAGTGGGCCATTGTGTTCATTTCTATTTATTTAACCTGCTTAATTTGTATTATCCGTTACCGATTAAAAAGAGCTAGCATTGCATACTATATGCATATTTCACGTCATTCATGCAATTATTTAATTTGTGGACGTCAATTTATATATCCTATGTGCCGAAACAGTTGCACGGCCCGCTTTGCCCGTCCCTCTCCTACGTTGAAACTAGGTTCAACGTACCGGGGGGGGGGGGGGTACGTTGAAACTATTTAAAGTAGACGATTCGCCGAGTACATATGGTGGGCCACCCACATGCGCAATTATGTCAAATTCAAATTCATTTATTCATGTTCCAATTAAATTTTTTACATCTGTTGAAGTATATATATATTTTTTTGATAATGGATACAAAGGAGACCCGCAAAAGGCTTTGTTAAAAGCCGCTTCAACGTTCACAAGAGTGTAGCGCCGAGATGTGTGCGTTCGCTTTTGTATGCACCGGAAATGACTGGCATTGCGTATGTTGTAGCCTAAGCATGCTGTCAAGGTATAGGCCCCTGTGCGTGTATCATCTGCATTACCCCTTTAGCTCCCTCGCTATTTGGATTACCTTCTTAAGCTCCCTGTTCATCTACATTACCCCTTAAGCTCAATTTGTGTTCATTTTATCACAGAAAATAATTATACAGTCCTACGAAAATAGAGAGTTTGGCACCAGTCTTTAAAACAGGCGTAAACACTAGCTGCCATAGAAATCTAATTGTTACATGGAGATATAAGCGTTTCAAGACCTCGCGCCAACAGTTGTTTTATGTTATATAGTTCCCATAGGGTCAAAGGGTTATATGAAGATTAAAGTGATTCGAGACATCGCGCTAACAATTTTTCTCGTTAGGTGACGTAGAGATTAGAGGGTTATGTGAAGATTAAAATGATTTTAAACCTCTTGGTAACATATTGTTTTTCGCTGGTTTCCCCAGAGATGAAAGGATTATACCTATGGAGATTAAAGTGTCTCTAAAAAATATCCCAATGCCATGTGATAAAAATAAAATTTATAGTCATCATTGAAAGTTAACCGGTGAAATTGAGGGGGTAATTTTAAACTAGAGGGGGTGACGTGAAACTAGTTTCAGATTACCCCCGGGGGTAACCTGAAAAGGAGGGTAATCTGAAACTGTTACACCGGTACGATGTATCGTGAAATGTGAACGATAAAGATTTTGAAACTGTGAGAATGAAGGGAAGGTAGAAACGATAACTCAATCTGTTTTGGGAGCATTAAGGGCGGACTCAGACTGGTTTCGTTAATATCCACCTGTCCTGCAAATAGACGGATTGGCAATATAAGAAGATGGATGCAATGCGAACAAAAATAGATTACCATGAACGTCAATGGACTTGTCTACTACTATTCTGAAGAAGCTGTGAAGGAAAACGCTATAATAATGGTGAACTGTGATGATGCCTAAAATATTTGTATTATAGAACAAATTAAATATTTAAGTATCATAATAATAATACGCCAATATAGGAATAAGATTAATTCCGTTTCATTACATACATTTATCTTTTAAAGGCACTTGATTTTTTTATGTCTTAACCCTCATGCTGCTGAATTGTTTGTTAATATTTCATTCAATTGAAGCTGGAATTGCTAGCGCAATTTCCAGCCAGCGCAATTTCCTGCTCAAAATGAATGAAAAATTATTATCTAAGATAAGAATTTTTCATTCATTTTGAGCTGGATATGTCTATTTTTCATATAGGCTAAAGATATAATATCTTTAGCCTATATGAAAAATAGACATATCCAAATTAAATTATTTGACTAACTGAACATCTTTCACAAACTATTTGATCAATTTCAGCGGCATTTTATTTGGTTTGAAACTAGCTTCAACTGGTGTATATACGGTCACAAGAGAAGAAGGGTTAATGTTTTTGTTACATTATTCTTAACTGTAAAGATGAAGCAGGGGTAGATTTGATGTTTGACTGCCTTTGTTATCAACCCACTAAGCAGGACGATAGTCGTTTCCTATTTGTTTTATTAGCAGGTTAAATCACAGTTATTATGAATGAAATAAGCGTTTAAATATTGATAAATCGTAGATGTGCATTATTTTGTTACAAGTGAACGAACAAATATCAATATGGGGCATATTATTATACATCAAAAATGATGATAAAATAGTGTATTGGAATGAAACTGTTGCATAAACTCACTGGACCAAATAAGCTGCTGTCCATACTTTGGCCATGGTGATCTCCCTCAATCCAACAATGTCCATCAGGATCTTTGACTATTCTATTCTTGTAACATAGTGTCCTGTTAACACAAATGTACATTTATAATTACCGCATTATTTAAAATCAAAATCAAATTAGCCAACATTAAACTTGGAATACCAAATCCTTTTTTTTCTGGGCAGCATGGAGTTTTTGTATAAAGAAACTACGTACGAGGATTACCAGAGAGTGTTAGTCGATGACGGACACGTTAAGTACTATACTGGTAGCTCGGCCACTAAACAGGGTTCTGACCTTGAGGAAATGACTGACATGCGACCAAAACCTTTTTCCATTTCACGGTCAGACAGGAAATAATTACATACAAAACCATGTGTGATTCCACGAGGAAAATCAATCACACCAGTAGGCTATTTAAAATATAGGAATCAATGCAGTTAAAACACATATCAGCATAATTCAATAATTTGACATTTCAGACAGTTGTGAAATCAGATAAATATAGCTACTACGTGAATTATAAGAGCTCATCACCATTAACCATTTACCAACTAAGTATTTATTTAATTTTGCACCCACGTGAAGTACAAAAATCAACAATAAGTTGGTGAAAATTGCTCATAGCGATCATTTTTTTGAGACCAACCATTTAAAATTCTGATTGAATATTAATTTATACAACAACTGGAATTTGGCATGATAAAAAGTACTGAAAACGATTATAGCCGTGCATAGCGCTTAACCTTTTCAGCGCGGGGATCGATTTTAGAAGTCAGAATCTGATCGTCCTAACCCTTAGCACACTGATGTCGACTACAGTTGACTATAGTATTGTTTAATCATGTTTTAATTGCTTTGTATAACCAGGTTTGAAAAATTAAATATGTCTCGAATCTGTGATAATCATATACATTTCGACCTAGATTTTGCAAATTAAAATAATTTTTAGTCACTTGAAGTTGTGGATCGCGGTAGCGAGACACAACTTCAAGTGGCTGAAAATTTAAATTTCTTGGCTCAGTGCTCTAAGGTTTAAGTCGATCACCGCACAGTAAGAGTAAAAAAAATCATAATAACCGCACACCCACCCGTAACATAAGTATTCAATTGAAGCGGAAAGAGCTAACTAAGACATGCATGATCATGTAAAATTGAAAAAATACATTTGTTATCCATGGTTTATATAAAACATACAGCGCTTCAAGGGTTAAATAAGTGTTAGTGTGATCATTATAGCGAACACAATAATTAAAGCGGTTCCTACTGATCACACTGGTATTTGCAAAATAGCTAGGTTTGGTGGTGTGGCGCCACTTCAAGTCCGGGAAAAGTCATTAGTATTCTCATTAAACAACATAATTTCCTAATAATAGAAATATATCTGTGCCGAATCTATGGCGACAGACACTATACCTACTATAATAGGACCTACACATAATAGGACCTACACATCATATCAAGACAGAGGGCGTAAAACACTTTTGTTTTTAGAAAGAACATTCGAGAACCCATGACTTTCTTTATTTACGTGCAGATTCTAGGAATCTAGATCCTCATTTTGCGTGTTGTAGACATTGATTGCCAATTTGCCGTTTTCTGAACCGAGACCAAAACCGTTTTATTTTACAGACAGACAGGCAGGTGAGTGGCAACACACAATTAGATGTGACTGTTTTCAAATTATGCCATTATGAAACTAGGAGGGTCTAGTTTTTTCTGAACAAAAAACTGGAGATGTCTCCCCTCCAGCAGCATAACCATAAAGGTTGATAGATGTGGTGTCAATGGCTTTTGTGATTAATATCATTAAATAGCTCATGGGATAGCAGAGGCTATGTAACACTTCAACATTCCCATCAAACACGACGTTAACCCAATGCTGGTCCAATGCTGGCCCACCGTCTGTGACGCTGACGCTTCAAATCAGCACTGGTTCAACGCCTCGTGTTTGCTGGGCTGCGTTCAACCCAGTAAACACAAAACATTTGTATAACAATTGTACAATGTTGGACCAACGTCGAAGACGTATGGACGACCTTGTACAAATGTTATACAAATGTTTTGTGTTTGCTGAGAATAGCAGCTGGTCTGGTAGGCCTACTGCTTAATACTGCTGGCGACGATTAAAAGTCGACACCAACCCAATGTCTGTTAAATGATGGGCAGCGTCGCCGGTGCTGGCCAGTATCCGATCAGTCCTAGTCAATACTTCATGCTGCCGGTACCTGCATGCTGGCAGCGTGGGCACCATGCTTTGAACCAAAGCTGGGTTAATGTTGGCCCGCCGTCTGTGACACTGGCCCACATTCAGCATGGCGCCAAACACAACACGGTAACCCAATACTGGGCTAATGATGGGTCAGCATCGTAGACGGTGGGCCAACATTAGACCAGCATTGAGTCAACGTCTCGTGTTTGGCCGCCTGCAAGATTGAAAGCGCTGGAGAGAAATGAATTAGAGACAGACTCACAGCACAGACTCAGACAGACTGAGCGGACAGGGGTAAGCAATATGTCCCTGTATCTGTCTAAAGAGGGGAGACATAATAATGCCAGTAGCGTCAAGTGTGGATCAAACTACAGACTGAAAGACAATTAATGGCTGGTCGTGATTTTTATAAGATTTATATTAGGGAAAAAACCGGCTCAACAAACACATTACATTGACCAAATGCTGGGCAATTTTTTGGCCACCGTCTTCGACGCTGCCCCAACATTAAACCAGTCAAGGAGGTGTTACTTTTTTGGGGATTATCAAGGATTCACTAAAAAAACACTTGTAAACCAGGGATTTTTGTCAACTGAACGCGACTGCAGAGAGCGGATAATCAAACTCATCCTTCACCCAGTTATAGGCCTACATCTTGTTAGTTTGGACGTAACTCGTCCAAACTCTTGTTTTTCTAGTGGATACTTTCTTATTTTTATTATTTATTTTATTATTATTATTTTCATGTAATTTTTGAAATTTGACCACAACGGTAATTGGGTAGTCAGGTAGGGTGCTATAGCTTTTCTAAGCGATCCGATCAATAGCGTCTATGTATGGCGGGGTTTAATGTCACGAAAACCCCACTAACAATACATTACAAAAACATAAACCGTCATATCTCGAAAACGGTGGGTCTGAGACGAAAAAGGAGCAAAAATTACTAACAAACAACGACGGGCCCTCTTCATGAGGGCATAGGTAATTCTTAAAATTGCCATATCTCGGGAAACTGTGCGTCTGCGGATACAGTCTTTCTATCCTCTAGATCATAATATTGACAGAGTTATAAAAATGTTTTTTTGAAGTTTCTGACTATTACCGTTATACGTCACAATTAATAAATGATAGAAATTCATTTATCACTGGGTTGTGCCAGCATTGCCACAATAAGGGACGGATACAGCCGGTTTTCAGTCGTATGTTGGACGGCATACTTTGTGTGCATATGTGAATACATATGATGCCTGGTAGGCCCAATAGAATTTGAGAACGCAACACGGTAAAGTTGGATGAATTGTGACATTTCTGTTAAAGAAAAAAGTATTTTTTCAGAGGCCGGCGGCGGGGGTCACAGCCTGGTGATCTCTGTCCCTGTCCCTATCCCTGTCTCTGTCCTTTCTCTTTCACATTTTATTTCTCTATCACATTCTCCATTTCGATCACAGTCTCTTTCTCTATCAGAGTCTCTTTCTCACTTTCTCTCTCTCTATCACTTTCTCTATCCCTTTCTCTGCCTCTGTGTTTTACAATGTCCTCGTCCAAACTCACTAGCACTTTAGTGGTAGTTCCTTCTTGTTCTTATTAAATTAATCGTTTTTCTTTTTGCCTGATGGCACATGCAAGTTTTGTATTAGATTGCCTCCTGAGGTGGGTGCGGTCACGTCGGTTTAATCCATCTAATTCCGTGCCTTTATCCGTTTTAAGTTGTCCTTTCACGCCATGACCAGCACTTGAAACAGGAGGCTGCTCATCGCCACCCCAACAAACACGAGACGTTGAACCAACGTTGGATTAATGTTGGCACACCGTCGCAGACGTCTGCGACGGTGTGCCAACATTAATCCAACGTTGTTTCAACGTCTCGTGTTTACTGCAGGGGACGGCATTTGAGCACAACAGGCCGACCGGAGTGGCGAGGAGATGACATCCTGACAAGCTGCCAGAGTGGCTGCCTGTCCCCCAACACGTTGTCTCAAAGACGGAGCAACGCCACCTTGTCTCCTAGAACGTTGGCGCGATGTCGGGACAACGTTACAGACGCCGGCCCGCATTTCAGCCGGCGGTCGGCGCCATCTGTAGCGGATCCATGCTGGCATTGCTGCTCTGCAAAGACGAAACGCAGTTTCTGCTCACTTGTAAGGTAACCAGATCCCGCCATTTTGCTTCGCACGGCGGATGTGCTTGCATCGATTCCGACCGGACAAGAATCTTACAGTGGCATGTCTGGATTTTCTGGGTCCAATCCGGGATCACAGTACGGGATCACTGATCAATCCAGATGAGCAGCACGGGATAAAAAGCACACCTTAAAGCTCAATTCTCCCGCCATGGATGGAAAGAACCCTTGTCAAATTACACCAAATAACATAACCTCCCAGTGAACAAGAGACGCTGACGCTGATGTTGGTTTTATGTTGGGCCAGCGTCACAGACGGTGGACCAGCTTTACAACCTTCTTTGTCCGATTTGGTACTGATAAGAATCCTCGGTAGCCACCCAAGTTCGCAATAATGCGATTTTCATCAATGAAATCAGCCTATTTGACCTTGGAATGACCTCAAAAAGACTTTGTTGTCATCTTACAGCTGTGCCACATTAACGCAGTGAGAGTTATATAGCTATGCACAAAGTTTAGTTGTATTATGTTGCGTGTAATTGTTGATTATGAGGGTCAAGCCACTTGAAATATTACATCACGAACTTCGGTTCCAGGAATACGTTTTTGTGAGGAATTTGGACAAAGAAGAGTTAAGCCGACATTGGTTCAACGCCTCGTGTTTGTTCGGATGAATGATAATGAGTATAGTGTGTATACATCACAAAATAGAGAAGGTGAACCGTGACGTGTACGATTCACTTTCTTTAACCATGCACGAAGGCTACGATGGACAAGAACACGCGCGCATTTCCACGCCCGGGTAGTACCTGTATTTTCTCTGAGCTCCCCATTATAATCTTGCACAAAACACCAATATGTCACGACAAATAATCTGAACTAGGCTACTAAAAGATAATTAATCATGTTTTTCCAATTCGTTTAATGTATTGAAAACTATAATTTGCCTTGAGTTGAGATTCTACCCTTATTAATGATTTATTTTATAAAACTTTATCAGATTGATTGGTCTTAGATGAATACACTACTAAACTGATCATTTGCCGAAATCTAAACATTACCAGATAGATTGGTGTCACGTCTGATTCGGCAATTGATTTGACATACATGCCGTTCTACCGGAAGAGGAATGGATGTTTCCCAATCAAATGGGGCATACCTCATTAATCGCGATGCCACTGCCGACAATGGTAACCCATGGTAACCCGTAGTCGTCAGATACCATGGTGACCATGGCAACAGTACTGCCTTCTAAAGCCAAAGGGCAGTAACTACTTACTTGCAAAGTAAGCAGGTACTGTCTTTTGGCTTTGTGGAGTAGATCAACGATAGGAACATTTAATTCATGATGTTGCCAGGGGTTGCTCTCACTGAAAACTTTTAACCCTTTCAGCGCGAGGACCCTCTTTAGACATCAGAATCTGACCTCTACAGAGGTCTAAAGACGGTCACCGCATTGAAGGAATGAAAAACTGTAGACCTATAACATAGGTATTCAAAAGAAGCGGAAAGAACTACCTGAGACATTTATGATGATGGTCTCCATGGTTTATATAACAACATTTCAGCGTTGTAAGGGTACACAAGTGCTTTGTTTTTGTTATCGTCGCTAGCTGTGTCCAAAAGCACGAGGATGTGACCCAACGACGGCTAGGTGCTGGGCCAACATCGCAGACGTTCACCCATCATCTAGCCAATGTCTGGTAAGGGTGCCTTATTTATTTGGGAGTCACGTTTCACATGTTGATTGATCTGTTGATCACAGTGGTGTCCACATGAGCCAACAAATGACAGGGTTTCTAAGAATAAATAATGCTCAATACTCTTATCCACTGATGAATTGATCATCAGAGTTGGTAATAATATTTCAGCTGATGTATTTTTAGAAGTAAATAGTGACGAATGTGACGAATGCCAGACACTAAACCGACAAACAAGAGAAGTTGAGTTTGTCAAAACCTCGTTAACTTTAAGGGCGGGGTCCCTAGGGTAGTGGTTAGCACCGCTGCCTTTCACGCCAGAGTTCGGGGTTCGGTTCCCGGTCTCGGCGGTTTGAAAGAAACAAAAAATGTTCCTTCCCCATCCACGTGTGAAAGTCAGTATTGTGGGGAGCCTCCATGACCGAGAGGTAGTGTGCTTCGCCTCAGACCGCCAGGGCTCGAATTTCGAATCCTGTGTCTGGAGGACAGTGTCATCTCAATCATCTTACCATCCTGGCCCAGTTTAGCCTATATGTGCACAAGGTGGCCTAAAGCCCTATTCATTTCATTTCGTTAACTTTAAACTTCTGCTTTCGAAAATACAAATATCATGTTGATATTCCTTGTTCTCTCTTTGGCAGCCATATATGCAGGCAACGAGCTCTCGGATCCATTCGTAGATTCATTGGCATTTCTCGTTTTCCTATACGTTTTTTTGGGGGGATTATCAAGGATTCATTAATGTACTTCAAAAACACCTGTAAGCCAGGGATTTCAACTGAACGCGAGTGCAGAGAGCAGATAATCAAACTCAACCTTCACCCAGTTATAGGCCTACATCTTGTTAGTTTGGACGTAACTCGTCCAAACTCTTGTTTTTCTAGTGGATACTTTCTTATTTTTATTATTATTTTTTTATTATTATTTTTATATTTTTTTGAAATTTGACCACAACGGTCATTGGGTAGTCAGGTAGGGTGTGATAGCTTTTCTAAGCGATCCGACCAATGGCGTCTCTGTATGGCGGTGTTTAATGTCACGAAAACCCCACTAACAATAAATTACAAAAACATAAACCGTCATATCTCGAAAACGGTGGGTCTGAGACGAAAAGGGAACGAAATTTTGGCCGGGTAGAGCAAACGTAGGCCTACTAGCAAACAACGACGGGCCCTCTTCATGTTGGCATAGGTAATTCTGAAAATTGACAGTTCTCGGAAAACTGTGCGTCTGCAGATACAGTCTTTCTATCCTCTAGATCATAATATTGACAGAGTTATATAAATGTTTTTTTGAAGTTTCTGACTATTACGTCACAATTAAAAAATGATAGAAATTGATTTATCGCTGGGTTCTGCCAGCATTGCCACAATGACGGACGGATCCAGTCGGTTTTCAGTCTTATTTTGGACGGCATGCTTTGTGTGCATTTGTGGATACATATGATGCCTGGTAGGCCCAATAGAATTTGAGAACGCAACACGTACGGTGAAGTTGGATGAATTGTGACATTTCTGTTAAAAAACCCGTATTTTTTCAGAGGCCGGCGGCGGGGATCACAGCCTGGTGACCTCTGTCCCTGTCTCTGTCTCTGTTTCTCTGTCCCTGTCCCTATCCCTGTCTCTGTCCTTTCTCTTTCACGTTCTATTTCTCTATCACATTCTCCATTTCTATCACAGTCTCTTTCTCTATCAGAGTCTCTTTCTCTATCACTTTCTCTCTCTCTCTATCACTTTTCCTATCCCTTTCTCTGTCTCTGTCTTTTACAATGTCCCCGTCCAAACTCACTAGCACTTTAGTGGTAGTTCCTTCTTGTTCTTATTAAATTAATCGTTTTTCTTTTCGCCTGATGGCACATGCGAGTTTTGTATTAGATTGCCTCCTGAGGTGGGAGCGGTCACGTCGGTTTAATCCATCTAATTCCGTGCCTTTATCCGTTTTAAGTTGTCCTGTCACACCATGACCAGCACTTGAAACAGGAGGCTGCTCATCGCCACCCCAACAAACACGAGACGTTGAACCAACGTTGGAATAAGGTTGGCACACCGTCGCAGACGTCTGCGACGGTGTGCCAACATTAATCCAACGTTGTTTCAACGTCTCGTGTTTACTGCAGGGGACGGCATTTGAGCACAACAGGCCGACCGGAGTGGCGAGGAGATGACATCCTGACAAGCTGCCAGAGTGGCTGCCTGTCCCCCAACACGTTGTCTCAAAGACGGAGCAACGCCACCTTGTCGCCTAGAACGTTGGCGCGATGTCGGGACAACGTTACAGACGCCGGCCCGCATTTCAGCCGGCGGTTGGCGCCATCTGTAGCGGATCCATGCTTGCATTGCTGCTCTGCAAAGACGAAACGCAGTTTCTGCTCACTTGTAAAGTAACCAGATACCGCCATTTCGCTTCGCACCGCATTGTGCTTGCATGATTCCTACCGGACAAGAATCTTACAGTGGCATGTCTGAATTTTCTGGGTCCAATCCTGGATCACAGTACGGGATCACTGATCAATCCAGATGAGCAGCACGGGATGAAAAGCACACCTCAAAGCTTAATTCTCCCGCCATGGATGGAGAGAACCCTTGTCAAATTACACCAAATAACATAACCTCCCCGTGAACAAGAGACGCTGACGCTGATGTTGGTTTTATGTTGGGCCAGCGTCACAGACGGTGGACCAGCTTTACAACCTTCTTTGTCCGATTTGGTACTGATAAGAATCCTCGGTAGCCACCCAAGTTCGCAATAATGCGATTTTCCTTCATTAATGAAATCAGCCCATTTGACCTTGGAATGACCTCAAAAAGACTTTGGTGTCATCTTACAACTCTGCCACATTAAAACAGTGAGGGTTATATAGCTATGCACAACGTTTAGTTGTATTATGTTGCGTGGAATTGTTGCTTATGAGGGTCAAGCTACTTGAAATATTACATCACCAACTTCGGTTCCAGGAATACGTTTTTGTGGGGAATTTGGACAAAGAAGAGTTAAGCCGACATTGGTTCAACGCCTCTTGTTTGTTCGGATGAATGATAATGAGTATAGTGTGTGTACATCACAAAATAGAGAAGGTGAGCCGTGACGTGTACGATTCACTTTCTTTAACCATGCACGAAGGCTACGATGGACAAGAACACGCGCGCATTTCCACGCCCGGGTAGTACCTGTATTTTCTCCGAACTCCCCATTATAATCTTGCACAAGACACCAATATGCCACGACAAAAAAATCTGAACTAGGCTACTAAAATGTAATTAATCATGTTTTTCCAATTCGTTCAATGTATTGAAAACTATAATTTGCCTTGAGTTGAGATTCTACCCTTATTCATTATTTATTTTATAAAACTTTTCAGATTGATTGGTCTTAGATGAATACACTACTAATCTGATCATTTGCCGAAATCTAAACATTACCAGATAGATTGGTGTCACGTCTGATTCGGCAATTGATTTGACATACATGCCGTTCTACCGTAAGAGGAATGGATATTTCCCAACCAAACGGAGCATACCTCATTAATCGTGATGCCACTGCCGACAATGGTAACCCATGGTAACCCGTAGTCGTCAGAAACCATGGTGACCATGGCAACAGTACTGCCTTGTAAAGCCAAAGGGCAGTAACTACTTACTTGCAAAGTAAGCAGTTACTGTCTTTTGGCTTTGTGGAGTGGATCAACGATAGGAGCATTTAATCCATGATGTTGCCCGAGGTTGCTCTCACTGAAAACTTTTAACCCTTTCAGTGCGAGGACCCTCTTTAGGCATCAGAATCTGACCTCTACAGAGGTCTAAAGACGGTCACCGCATTGAAGGAATTTAAAACTTATAATGGCCGTAGACCTATAACATAGGTATTCAAAAGAAGCGGAAAGAACTAACTGAGACATTTATGATGATGGTCTCCATGGTCTCCATGGTTTATATAACAACATTCCAGCGTTGTAAGGGTACACGAGTGTTTTGTTTTTGTTATCGTCGTTAGCTGTGTCCAAAAGCACGAGGATGTGACCCAACGACGGCTAGGTGCTGGGCCAACATCGCAGACGTTCACCCTTCATCTAACCAATGTCTGGCGAGGGTGCCTTGTTTATTTGGGAGTCACGTTTCACATGTTGATTGATCTGCTGATCACAGTGGTGTCCACATGAGCCAACAAATGACAGGGTTTATAAGATTATTAATGCTCAATACTCTTATCCACTGATGAATTGATCACCAGAGTTGGTAATAATATTTCAGCTGATGTATTTTTAGAGGAAAAAGTGACGAATGTGACGAATGCCAGACACTAACCCGACAAACAAGAGACGTTGAGTTTGTCAAAACCTCATTAACTTTAAACTGCCGCTTTCGAAAATACAAATATCATGTTGATATTCCTTGTTCTCTCTTTGGCAGCCATATGCAGGCAACGAGCTCTCGGATCCATTCGTAGATTCATTGGCATTTCTCGTTTTCCTATAACTTGTTCACAAACAACTAGTAAATTGCTTTGACAAACAGGCCCCAGTCTCACTTGAAGTGACTCATGTCGAGACGAGTACCCGCAAGTTATCATCCAACATTTCTAGTTGTACCAGTGATCATTTAGACCCCTTTAACCCTTTAAGCCCTCACGATGCATTCAAGCATCATTTTACATGCCTGAAAACAGACTTAGTTTCCCTATAACTAAGGGTTTTAGAACAACAATTTCCATGAAACTTTTCTTACCGATACATTGTGATTTTCTGTAATTTTTAAACCACATCAAATCATCTTCATCCACTACAAGTGGAGAATTGCGACAGCAATTCGCGGCTTGTAGTGGATGAAGATGACAATGGAAAATTCAGGCTTTAAAGGGTTAATCATTATAATGTGATTATCAAACAGGCCTATATATCTTTAATCAACGAAAAATATCGTTTGAAAACGATATCAACACGTTCGTCATGGCGTTTTTTTTCATGGGCCTGCCGACATAGACCATCAATAAAACTCGGGTGTCGACACTGTCGAATTCACACACGTGCTTCACACAGCGCCTCATTAATGGGAGATGAACTGCATCCACGAACATGTTGTTCTTGTTGCTCAGTGCTGATCACAATCACAACCAGAGAAGAACCCATCTTGGATTCATACATGTAAAGTCATAATTATGTTAACTAATATTTAAGAGGGGGGATGTGGCGCATTGGTAGAGCGACTGACTGCGTCGTCAGTCATGCATGCCTTCCGGGTTCGAGCCCTGCTGATCCAGTGTGCGGTTTTCAGAGAAATACCCTTGTTTCTCCCCTCTCAATGTGATTATAGGCGATCACTTTAATGGCGGCCTCGTCGAGTTAAGGTTGAAACCAGTGTATCGACTTTAACCCTTTAAGCCCTCACGATGCATTAAAGCATCATTTCACTGAAAACAGACTTAATTTTCCTACAACAAAGGGTTTTAAAACGAAAATTTCGATGAAACTGGCTTACCAATGCATGACAATTTTCTTTAATTTTTAAACCACATCAAGTCATCTTCATCCAATACAAGTCGAGAATTGCGGCAGTAATTCGCGGCTTTTAGTGGATGGAGATGACAATGGTAAATTCAGGCCTGAAAGGGTTAACGTCGCGCAGGGTGGCGACGTGCTGCGTGCTCCACTTAGGCTACTTACTTAAAATGTTTACAACGGCTAATCCTGACACATTGTACTACATCCTGGGTTTAACATTTCTTATTAGGCAATATTTATTAGTTTTACATACCGGGGGGTATATTACATTAAACAATATTTTATTTAGATTTGAACAATTGTGCACTATGAAAATGTGGCTCACAAAAGAATTGTTTGTCAAACTGAGGAATCTGAATTTAGCCCACACCAAACAAGCGAGCCCTGAGCCTCCCACACACAAAACGATGATTACCATTTGTAATTATAGTTGCTATGCTGAATGACTTGTGAGTGTCCCAAAAATATCAAACACCTAGAAATGTATTGCAAAAAGAAATAGACGCTAAATTGGGGTACAAATGGTCAAATGTATCAGAAGGACATGGTTGGAAATGATTTGTCTGCTCGGGTTTGATGTGGTGACTTGTGCTGAGATGAGCCCATCTCGCCTTCCCAACAATGCCGTACATGCATATATAAGAATCATACTATCATCAAAAAGTATACAACAAGTGTTACGTGTCGTGTCAAATGAAAGCAAAATTCGTTGATTATTAACCAATTTAAGGATCCCACACGCAACAAGTTGAAAGCGTCAAATACTTGCAAAATTTGTTTCAACTTATTTTTGTAAATCACGGTATTTTGGATAATAAAGCACTGGGCCTACATTTACATCATGCTAACCCAGCAAACACGAGGCGTTGATTCAATGTTTTTTAATGTTGGGCCGACGTCGAAGACGGCGGGCCAACATTAAAGGGACTGGCCCAGGCTAAAATCATCAAAAAAACGGTGATTTTATTTCGGGTTCTTAATATGACCATATGATGTAAACATGTACATAGTCTAGAACTGCAATTTTTTTTAATTTTTGTGCTGCGCATTCACCAGTTAGGCTAGATATAGAGACGAAATTCCTGATTTCTAATTATTGACAACCATGTCAAAAATAGGAAATGCGGGAATTTTGTCTCTATATCTAGTCTAGCTGTAGACAGAAAATCCGTCTCTAGCGTAAATTTAGAATCCGTCTCTAGCGTAAATAAGCTGGCTGTCAGTAAAAAGCCATGAGAGGACTGTTGCACAGGTTAGTCTAGCTGATGAATGCGCAGCACAAAAATTAGAAAAAAAATTCAGTTCTAGTCTATGTACATGTTTACATCATATGGTCATATAAAGAACCCGAAATAAAATCACCGATTTTTTTTATAATTTTAGCCTGGGCCAGTCCCTTTAAACAACATTGGGTCAACGCCTCGTGTTCACTGGGAACACTATACCACTGTGTATTGCAGTGATCTGAATAACAAACACAGTATTATTCTCAAGTTCTGTCGAGGGGGGAGCGTGGACGGAAGAACCGACGGTCGCTAGACATCGGATATCATAACTCCCTTGTCATACACTCAGAGGGGATGGGGGTAGGAGTGACGCTGTGAATAATAAAGCAGCGCAACGATACTGGGAATGGCATGTCAGTGCTATGCCGTTCAAAGTCAAAAGGCAGTATCTGCTTACTTTACAAATGAGCACATATACTGCAATTTTGCTTTGTAGAGCAGTGTTGTTTCCATGCTAATTAGATGTCCCGTGCAGATTGCAACTATAAAATACTCCAATTTGCCACTGTGTAGCTGAGCTTTAAACTATACTCACGGGGAAGTCAGTGTTATTTCACTGTCACGAGGGAGTGCGTTACTGCTTTTTATCACCCGCCCAGCAAAGTTGGGGGCAGGTTGTTATGGCATCATCCTGTCGATCCGTCCTGCCGTCCTTCTGTCCGCATTTTGCACATATACATATTGCACACACACAATAATTAGGGGGTGTAGATGTGTATTTTGGGGGTTATGACCTTTGACCTATATCTCTACAACAAAATAGCTTTGTCACAAACAATATTGTTTCCGGAGCATATCTTGAAACCCATGGGGGATTTCTTTCATATTACACATATAAAATCAATTAGGGGGTGCATTTGTGCCTTTTGGATGTTATGACATTTGATCTCGTTTCCGAAGCATATCATGGAAACCTATGGGGGATTTCTTTCATATTCAATCAGTCAATTAATCTCTGACCCAAACACATTATGCTCTTCAGGGATTACGACCTTTGACCAGCTTTTCACCTACATTTCAACCTCTTGTGGATTCCTTTCATATTGCACCCAGGTTATTATACTTGACCTCTTTTTGCCTACATCAAATTCGTGTGGTGACACATTTTTCGATTTCTGCTTGATTGTTCTGATATATATGGTTTAAATTTTACAACGGATCAAGAAACCCGTTCTCAGCCCTGGCTCAGCCCTGGCGGGGGCCCTAGGGTAGTGGTTAGCACCGCTGCCTTTCACGCCAGAGTTCGGGGTTCGGTTCCCGGTCTCGGCGGTTTGAAAGAAACAAAAATGTTTCTTCCCCATCCACGTGTGAAAGTCAGTATTGTGGGGAGCCTCCGTGACCGAGAGGTAGTGTGCTCGGCCTCGGACCGCCAGGGCTCGAATTTCGAATCCTGTGTCTGGAGGACAGTGTCATCTCAATCATCTCACCATCCTCAGGAGGTTCTCCTGGCCCAGTTTAGCCTATATGTGCACAAAGGTGGCCTAAAGCCCGATTCATTTCATTTTCCCTGGCTCACTGTGGCCTTGGCTCACGTTGTCTATTCGCCCACAGTAGGCCAATTTGTGAGGCTTCGTGTTCCCACAAGAAGCCCGTTCTCAGACAGCTGCGCGCCCGAATATTTCTAGCACTTCTTGTCACATGGCACGCATGACACTTGGACATACTGTTTTGAGTGAAATTTTGAAATGGTCAATTAATACTATTAAAAACAGCTATACATGTACTAAACCTGTAGTGTGCCATCTTGGACCCACATCATGTGAAACCGATTTCAAAAGATAAATTATTTGTTGGTGTTATTCTGTGTACAATTACATGGTGAGGATGAGATACAAGTTGAGGTGCAACTTGAAGAGTAGATGTAAACTCTCTAGTATTGTCTGTGCGCTGTATTGGTTTGCATTATCAATTCTTAGGACGGTGAATAAATAGACGACAAAAAGTATCTTGAATGTATGAGAGTAACCAATCATATTACTCCATAATGCATGTTTCAGTTTTGTATATCTGATAATAGATCGTTACGCATAGGCTACTTAATATATCATATTTTATTATACTATAAGGCACGCAATCAATCAAAAAGTCGAGACAAAATGTCCCAGCTTCTACATTCTAGCCAGCAGAAAGGGAACTCTCCTTTTTTATACACAGGGATTTACTATGCAATATGATACATTGACCCAACGTTTAATCAAATCAATATTTGCTCACCATCTACGTTACTAGCCTAACATTGACACATCATTGAATCCTCGTCTTTTGTGTTTTCTGGGTTACCTCAACGTGGGGTTATAATTATGAAGATGTGTGGTTATTTTATTTCAATTTTCACCCACTTGAAGTTATGTCTCGCTGGAATTGCCGAGACGGTGTCTCCATCCAGGGCTATTATTCTTTTGATTTTTTTTGTTCTGGATTTCTTGGGCATCTGCGAAGAAAAAAGACAACATTTAGATACATTTACTGATTAAAGTCTAAGTTATCTTTATTAAAATTTTCACGCATTTGCACTTGAAGATGT
The DNA here is from genome assembly GCA_964017125.1 of Flabesymbios commensalis. NCBI lineage: Eukaryota > Metazoa > Annelida > Polychaeta > Terebellida > Flabelligeridae > Flabesymbios > Flabesymbios commensalis. The sequence continues at coordinate 54,437,685 of OZ024911.1, forward strand.
GTCTCGCTACTGCGACCCACAACTTCAAGTGGGTGAAAATTGCTGATTTGTTTAAATTGATACCAAACATCTGTTAATGTTGTTATTCAAAAACACATTTCATTTCCAACTAGAAAGGTGTATCGACGCAGGCGTCGATGACTATGCCTCTGTTGTTAACGCCCCCCCCCGCTATTTTTTTAAAGACAGTCAAAATATATATTCCCTTGACCTACATCGTAGGGGAGAGTCGGGTTAGTTGAGCTACAGGGCTAGTTTTTCAACCCCCTCGCATCTCTACACGTACATGGGATTTTAAGGAAGTTTCAAAACCACCTGGTGATTAACTGTGATATTACTTACATAGCCACGTTGCTAGCACAGATCATTTTGCAGGTAAGATGTGGTGATGTAGTCAAACCCCTCCCTGGTCCACCCCACCCTTTCTTAAACATGTTAAAAGAAGCTGTTAATTTCATAAAAAAAAGTCATGTGCCTGGCCACGTGTAGGGCCTATTTCTTGGCCTGTATGACCACGTGGTTTAGAATGTCAAGGACACCATTTTCATTAGGTATTGTCTTATTGACCGGATAAAATATCAGGGCAAATTCATTAATATTTCTGACGCTAGTGGAAGGATAGTGGATTCTATGAATGAGAATGGTACGTCGTAGGCAAGTATTGAAAGCATGTTGGCCAGGACCGGCGATGGTGGTGGAAGTAATACACGTCGAAGACGTTTAGGATTCTCGCCCATGAGGAAGACCAATACACTGATTTTTTGTCTATAGAACTCAAGCAGACTAAAGCCGGGCCTCGGAGTTCGGGAACTCCTTTTCTAGTTACATTATATTTTACTACTCGTTTAATTTGCAAAATATTTGAAACAGTTTTGAATAAATAGCATCATATTATCATCGTCAACCGACACGAAAATGATGGTTTTATTTTAAAATAAGTTGACCTATTCATCCCTATTATTATAATTGTATTGTGCAGTGATCTAACTTCAATAAAATTATTCATAGACTCCTGATTCAACTAAAATGTGCCAGAAGAGGTACATTAGCCATTGAAGCGCTACAATACAAAATTTAATTTTCACCCGCCTAAAGTTGTGTCTCGCTACCGCGACCCACAACTCCAAGTGGGTGAAAATTACTCATATTCGTACAGTTTTAGTATAAATATATGCAATTTCGCAAAAAACTTTTTTGAAGGATAATCAGGAAGGATAAAGACGCCTATAGACGCGATTAGCACTGTAATTGTTTAACAGAACAATATTTCAAATAAATTTCAAATAAAAAGAGACATAGCCTTTAGCGCGCTTTTGGTGACATCGGGTGGTCAATATTCCAGTGATATCCAATCAGGGGAGAATTGCGAGTCCATTTGTCACGGCGATGGTACAGATTGAGCGTCTAATGAGACTTTGTTAAGTCCAATGTTTAGTGACCCGCTTGAAGCCCGAGGTCAAAAGGAATGACACTCCCTGCAAACTGCCTGAAATAAAGGAACCCTGTTGCCTGAGCTCTCCCAATGATAATCTCTCATCTCGGCCGCCATTCACTGCAGGGGGAGGCTGCCGCTTGTAAATGTAGTTTGCCGGGTTTGGGACCCGCCTCAATAATGACCTTCCCATTCTTCTGCCATGAGTAGGGCCTGTCTCAGAAGCGATACAATTTCACCCCAATTTCCCCTAAACTAAATTGGGTTGGCCTCAAGGGCCGTGTCCAGAAGGAGCTGGCACCGGTAATGTCTCCGTCAAAGGCCAAATGTGACGAGAAAAAGGATGGTGGGCAGTAATCAGCCCTTCCACAGAAAAAAACAAGACATTGAAGCAACACTGGCGTCAATGTCTTGCGTTTGCTGGGTATGGTGCTGGGTATGTCTGCGACGCTGGCCCAACAGCAAAATAACATTAGGTCAACGTCCCGTAGAGATGCTGTACAATAGTGATACATGATGCATACAGATCTCTGAGATTTGATATCAATATAAAATCCCTGTGAGTTGAATCTAAGGGTGCACACGGCGCGGCCAGGCGGAATGCCCTAGAACCCCTGCCTGAATAAACGAACAGACAGGGTAAGGCAATAGATGGTAAGCCAGAGAGAGGAAGCCAGAATTAATCGCCAGAACCTCGTTAAAGACCCGCAGCCACAGGCAGAATGTCCACCAGACGGGAGAAAACAGTCCGTAATCACCGGTGTAAGCAATGTTCCGAAAACGGGAATGATGTGATTCCAAGTACGCTTCTTGCACAATGATCTCCATGAACAGGTTGGTATGGGAAAACAACCCAGATGTTTGTGCCGCGTCATCGATTCCCATTGAAAAGAATCAGCAGGCTTATATTATTATAAAATAGATTGCTATATCTCTCCCCTGGCTATTAACTACAAGACATTTATTATTAAAATGTTTATTGGAATTTTTCTGTGATCTTAAAGTAACAAGTAGGGTCTACAAAGATTCGCAGTGAATAGATTCAGTGGGCTTTTAATAATATAGTATGTATAGGCCTATATGTACTTACATAACACATCAAATCATGCTATGACTTCATGGTTGTTATCTTGAATATTAACTTGATAAAATGTATTAATTCTATCGAAAACATCTAGCAATGCTATTAGTCTGGTTAAATTTAGCCATACTGATAGCATTGTCCGCATGCAATATTCAGTAACTTGATGACTTGATGACTTGATGACCTATTAATACACATTATAGATTGATACGATCTGTCTAGTCAAAAAATTGAGAGGGTATAACAACTGTATTTCAAAAAAATAATTGTGCCCATAATGACCAGCGTCCTACGTTCTAGCAGAATATTGGGTCGCCGTCCTGGGATGACACACAGTGTGTCAGATAATCCTGCTGCTTTATTAGAAGCAGTCCAAGATGGATCCCGAGAAGAATCTCGCGGCTCAATCCGGTTACTCCTCGCGACGGGCTGGTGTTGATATGCAGACAGCGTATCCAGAAGGGGACCAGGCGCGGGGGGGGGGGGGGTGGGGCAGCAGAAAGTCCTGCATCCCGTCACCCTTCTCTATAGAACACCTACCTCAACCCACACCCCCATAGAGACGTGTTCTGGGGCGTCCCCGGGCACAGCAATGACCTGACGTCGCCGCTAATTTGTCTGGTTGCCATGCAGATCATGCGGCAGAAACCGGCGATGAAATGAATCGGGCTTTAGGCCACCTTTGTGCCCATATAGGCCAAACTGGGCCAGGAGAACCTCCTGAGGATGGTGAGATGAATGAGATGACACTGTCCTCCAGACACAGGATTCGAAATCCGAGCACGCTACCTCTCGGTCACGGAGGCTCCCCACAATACTGACTTTCACACGTGGATGGGGAAGAAACAATCATTTTTGTTTCTTTCAAACCGCCGAGACCGGGAACCGAACCCCGAAATCTGGCGTGAAAGGCAGCGGTGCTAACCACTACCCTAGGGCCCCCGCCCAAAACCGGCGAGCAAATTACTCCCTGGGGAAAGTCCACACCGTGCGCCCCGATCTTGTAAAGTAAGCAGATACTGCATGTTGGCTTTACACGTGATAATTGTCAAGTAGGGCAACACCAACGTCACATTTCTCTGGATAGGTTCACAGCAAGTACCACTATGACGTCCTGTTCAAGCAAACACGAGACGTTGATCCGATGTTGGGTTAACGTTGGCCCAGCGATGTATTCCATCTTTGAAATAATCCCGCGCCGCAATGGTAATAGAGCGTGGCGCTTTGCAATATCAGCTGCCTGACGTGCGGGTTCAATCTCCGCTTGGTGCAGACTTTAAGATAAATGTGATGTTTCTCCCCTCTCTACGTTGAACATTTGTTCAATTTCGTGTCCTTTGGCAAGGCACTTCACCGTCAAGCGTTCCACTTCACTCAGGTGTAAATGAGTAACCAGTAGGACACAAATGGCATTCGGTCTCTGTCAATAATACGAGCAATTATGTTATTTTGTACCAAATTTACATCGAGTATAAATATTGATGTAGCTTACAAAAAATATTGAGCAGCACAAATCAGCAAGTAGCTTCGAAAAGTCTTGATGTGTCGGAAACAAAAGATCGAAGAGAAAACTTGTCGCCATGACCTTGGTGCGAAATTAAATAACACGGCTTGGAAGATATTTTTCTAAAATGTACATGATACACATAATTATATCCCCTTTAATACTATTAATATTTTGTTTTCTATTTTAGGCCTACAATGTTCCAATGAACCATATGCGTCAGACCATTTGTATTTATTTGAAAGTTTTTTCCAGTAGGCTATTAACCGCCTTCAGCGCAGACACTACCCCTATCAAAGAACTGCCTGAGAGCATCATGAACATAAATGGATACTGCCACCCGGAAACATCCCCGGCAGTTTGGGGGAGAAATAAAGAGATACAAATCTGCGCTGGGCGGCTGTAACACTGGAGCTTCTGCTTCTAATGTCTTCTCACTCCATGAAGTCACAATCAGAATCCGGATAAAACGATGGCACATCGCCGGGCCTGTGTCATACGGATTGGTCCAGCTGAGCAGTCTCTTAACGTTTTTTCAGGGGGTAACATGAGACGCTGATCCAATGCTGCTTTAAAGTTGGGACAGCGTCTACAACGCTGGCCCAACATTAAAGCAGCATTGGATCAGCGTCTCGTATCCCTATAGGCTGTACCTGCACGCCATCAGCCAGCACCGAATCTGGGACAAATCCAGTGGCAGTGTGTTCCTGCAGGTCTCGGTGATGGCCGCTACTAGAGGCGGTGTCGCCCTGCGGGTCTGGGTGATTGCAAGCAGTGGCGGTGTAGTCCTGGGAGTCTCTGATCGCAGCCAGTGGCGGTGTCGTCCTGCGGGTCTCTCTGATTGCAGCCAGTGGCGGTGTCGTCCTGTGGGTCTCGGTGATTGCAGCCAGTGGCGGTGTGGTCCTGCGGGTCTCAGTGATTGCGGCAGTGTGTAGCAGGGCGCATTATTTCAGCCTGGATGTTTGGAAAATGTAGGGCAGCTGACTGCTCTGCAAGGTCAGAAGGTGGTAACTGCTTATTTGAAAAGTAATTAGTTACCGCATTTTGGCTTTGCGACGAGCGCTCTGGCTCCGACACCCTCCTCATCCACCTCACCCACACTTCACACATCCATCCACACCAGATCTGCACCAGCGTCGAAGCATGGTGTGGCATAATAACTTACGCAATCACAATTTGTATTGCATTGAAAATGCGAGGCAGTTCTCATGCAGCGTATCAATACAAACTGCAACTAATTTGATTTCACACAAAGATTTCCCACAGTGCGATTTAGATTTTTCCAATCCAATGATTCACTCCCACCTGATCCATACACAGATGTGTGTTGATCCCGCTGAAGACTACGGCGGCACAAGACGGGGGGATTCTCGCCTCGCGAAGATCGTTTCCACAATTCCCAGTATCGCCAGCCTGCACATGCTCTGGTTGCCCAATTTATCTCCAACCATAATTGCTCTCATGCTGCACTTTTACTCTTTCTCTTCTGCACGAATGCTCAACGTCATTGAAAAGGGTATATTCGTGAAACAAATATATAATATCATCCCAGTCCGGATCGATGAGGGTTGATTAGCATGCGATGGACCGTCGTGCTGGCCTGTCAGGATTCAAGGACGTCAAAAGACGAGGGGCCAGGCTGATGGACCCGACAGAACTAGCAGGCCTACTTTTGGCTGTCTAAAGCCGGATTAAGCCTTTTTGTTTGTCTTTCAAAAAAAAAAAGACCACAGATGTTAACGCGCGCCAGCCCCGAAATAGAATTTGATTTAGGCGATTTTGTGTAGTGTTAGACACTTGTCTCAGACTGGATCAAAGATCAAGTTTCAAAAAAATTAGGCCTAAGAGTAAGATCAGGACAAGTCATTCTAGAATCACTACTAGTAGTATCAGGGCATACTAGCCTGACATTGGAACCGATCAACTCAACGTTACTCCATTTCGAGAACAACTGTAGTGGTCATAACTTTAAAAACCGGCAGTGACAGTGTCACATCGGAGATTTGTTGACAGTCATTCAGCATGACGCCATGAATTCTCCATCATCATGAGCAAAGAAACGTGAAAACAGAACTCGTGTCTTTTAGTTACAATAGTAACGCTTTACGTTAATGAACGACGCAGCCGCTGAACTTCCAAACTCTCGTCAATAATAATAATAATAATAATAATAGTAATAATAATAATAATAATAATAATAAAAATAATAATAATAATAATAAAATTAATAATAATAATAATAATAATAATAATAATAATAATAATAATAATAATAATAATAATAATAATAATAATAATAATAATAATAATAATAATAATAATAATAATAATAATAATAATAATAATAATAATAATAATAATAATAATAATAATAATAATAATAATGATAATAACAATAACAATAACAATAATAATAATAATATTATTATTAATAATAATAATAATAATAATAATAATAATAATAATAATAATAATAATAATAATAATAATAATAATAATAATAATAATAATAATAATAATAATAATAATAATAATAATAATAATAATAATAATAATAATAATAATAATAATAATTATTATTATTATTATTATTATTATTATCATAATAATAATTATTATTATAATAATTATAATAATATGATTTTGTTTTATAGTAGGGCCTAATGGTCTAGCTACAGTATAATAAATTTGATCAAGTGGAAATTTTTCAGGGTGCATCCTCTCCCGAAACCTCACATTTTGTTTTATAGTAATGGTCTAGCTATCTAGCACTGTTTACCAGATATTATCAGGGATATTACAGTAAATAAAGGCGGATAGTCGGCAATTTTGAATTTTATCAAGTTGAAATTTTTCAGAATGCATCCTCTCCTACAACCTCACATTTTGTTTTATAGTAATGTCTTAGCCCCTTGAGTGGTTTTTATGACCTTTTGTCGGACGTTTTACGCCCTATCACGGCAACATCCTGATCCGTGATAACTGATGCGAGAGTTCCATTAGCTAACCGAGGTATCCCGCCGGCAATCCGTCCATGAAGAAAACAAATAGGATGTGTTTTCGATGGTAGTAAATAAATCGATGGTAGTAAATAAATTAATACACTTTACTCTTTGTGATCCATTCCTAATACTATGGTCAAATATTAATATTGATAATTCAATGTTCAACAAAATTACTTGTAGTTATTTCCAGCTGTTTTCATCATTCGAAGCTGAAATTCCTGACGCAGTTTCCAGCTTAAAATGACGAAAAAAAATTCTATTCATGAAAAATAGACATCTCGCAAATATAATTATTAAATTAACATAACATCTGCCACAAACTCTTTGATCAATTTCAGCGACATTTTAATTGGTCTGAAACTGGCTTCAAAACGTATATATAGACGGTCCCAGCAGCACAAGGGTTAGGGGAGAGTGAGGGAAGTTGGTGAACTTGGGTCACTATTTTTCAAATGTTTCTTGTGCTCATGCAATTTATATATGCAAAATGATTCTATGTATTTATGAAAGTTTATGTTGTTTGTTTTTGCCACGTAACGTACAGAAGTGTTGATCTTTATTGCTTTTGACATAAATGCAAATAATCTAAATAAACTGGCTTGAACCATCTTGCCCCATCTCTAGGGCAATATGGGCCATGGCTGAGGCAAGTTAGACATAGACCAATTGTAAAATTTAGATGAATAATATAATATTTATTTTATTTCCAATCACTAAATATACCAAACTAAGTGATGATTTTATATCACACTCTCAACTTGACTTAACTGTCTGACCGCAATATAATCAGCGTCTTGTTGCGTTTCACTGGTTTCTCAATGGCAGCCATTTTGAATTTTTAGAATCATTGTGAACACGTTATCTGAAGAACCGCTAGTCCAAATCGTTTGTGATTTTGTATGTGTGCAACTACTGGTACCTTCCTGGTCGCAAAATAAGAATGTTTTGGTTGCAATTCACGTTCTTTTTCAAAACAATGACGGCCATTTTAATTCTTTTTTTATATATAATATTTATCTCGATAACTTTTAGTCCGGATCAGTTGTGATTTTGTATTTAGACACTCACCACCTGGCGCTTGTCGCAATAGCAAAAATGTCGCCTGTCAATAATTTTGTGAGCAAAATGGGAGCGATTTTAAAAAATTGAACAGTTTTAATGTAGATTTGTCAAAATTGGTTTGAAGTAACTTATATCATGAAGTATTGAAAAATGATAAGCATATATTTGCAAAACTACAATAAAAAAATATTTTATCCGTAGTTTATTTTGTATCTTTGAAAAAGTTTCTTTCCGTATATGGTTAGTGAATAATGTAATTTATATTCAATAGATGACACTAAACATCCCGGTGGGTAATCAGATTTGGCTATAGAAGGGGTGGCCCAACTTGCCCCGCGGCCCCATCTTCCCTCACTCTCACCTAAGAACAATTCAACGATAATATTTCAGAAATGAGAAGATGTCATTTTAAACTAATGAAGTAAGCAGATCTTTATAGTCTCGCAATGTGAACTTTTACAATTTAGTGCAGATTGTTACCAAGTTTCACCAGTATTTTGCGTTTTACTCCCAACAAGCACAATACATTAGTCCAATGTTGAGTTAATGTTGACCCACCGTATTCGACGCTGACCCAAAATTAACAAAACAATAGCTCGAGTAGGCTATTCTTAACAAGCTTAAAACCCTGCCTATCGAGTAGCCGCCTATCAGGACGACAAGTTGTGCTGCGATCTTGCTGACCATTTGGCCGGCAGCACGGCCTAATTGATCAGCATGCTCGGCATGACTGCTTCTGGCTGAGAGAGAGAGTCAAGAGTGGCTGAGGAGGAGGAGGATCCAGAGCGGACCGCTCCAGTGTTTGGCCCTCTGCTGGCAGACAACCTGCAGCCATCGTGGACAGAAGATGCATCCAGAGAGGCTGCCCTGTGCTGACAGACCTCCTGCAGCCGCCGTGGACAGAAGACGCATCCAGAGAGAACAACACTCCCAGTCACACAACACCCGAGCTAATTTAACGCGGCCGACTCAAGCGCGGCGCTGTCAACAGCGCAAGACTTGAACATTGACCTGGCAGAATTAGCAGGTGGACTTGGTCAATCAGGATTAGCCGCTACCGCTTCAGCGCCGAGTAGGCCACATTCATCAGGAGGGCGCTGTCAGATACTGACTGCTCGGTTCATGGACACCAGTGCAAACCTATCTGCTTTGGATCTGTACTTTAGCAGCCCTTTTATTCGTAAGTAGGCCTAGATGAGTTTTCCGTATGTTCTGCAGAGCCAGAAGGGAGTATTTGCTCACTTGTAAAGGAAGCAGATACTGCCTTTTGGGTTTGCATGGCAGTATAGTGCTGCTGAATTATTTGTTTCTATTTTTCATACACTTAAACCTGGAATTTCTAACGCAACTCCCACCTTCAAATTACGAAAATACGTTTATTTGTGGAAAGACATATCTCAAGACATATCTCAAATTTTGAAACACGTTTGATACCGTACATATATTCAGGTCTACAAGGACAAGGGTTTACCCTTTTCCCGCCAAGGTATCCAATTTAAATTTTCACCCACTTGAAGCTGTGCCACGCTACCGCGGCCCACAACTTCAAGTGAATAAAAAAGCAGTCATATATGTGCTTAATTCGGAACCAAACATTTGCGAATCTTGATTTTCAAACACACATTTCATTCCCCCAAAATTGTGATTTAACCTTTCAATAGAATAGAAAACACGACTATAGTCGTGCTAAGCGGCGAAAAGGCTTAAATGCAGTAAACTGATTGTTCCACTTAAATCTGCCAGGCCATCAACAGACAAGCTCTGTAGGAGAGCTAACGCCGGCGAGTGTGACATTCCTTGCCGGCAGGTTATCGCCCGCCTCTGGAGAGTATCGCGCCATTACGGGGGACTTGATCAGTGATGGGACGGGCTCGACAAGGCATGTCTAAGATATGTATTGCCTAAAAGCAAGAAAGAAAATCAATCGCTGCTGAATCCATCCTCTCATTTCGGAAATGCCACCGCCCCCGTCACCGCCGCTCAGCTCATGGCCCGGGAGTTGACGAATTGGCCAATTCCACACGCTTGTGGCTAATGCATTACGTGCCACAATGAGTGTGAGCGCTAACCGTTCTCCTCATCATCCGCCCAGATGCGCTGATTTGAGAGATGTCGAGATAAACGATCCCCCACAGCATCTGTATAAATCATTAACTTAAGTACACCTATTACCAAGTCAATTTAGTGTTCACACATTGCTGATTTTAAACAAGAATAATGAACAGCCTTTATATAGAAGGAGGGAGGTTGGATGAAAAACAAGGTTCCAACGATAATAATTGGTTGGGCGAAACAGTCGATTCATCTCATTTTATGCCCTTGTCTGACGTTTTAATCTATTCTTGCTAAATTTCACTCTCTTGTGAGAAGCAATATATAAATTGCCTGAATGGGTCAGAAGATAGTCCTGGGCTTAAATCTGAGTGAGCACGCCAACGGCAGGTTTAGATAATCAATATTTCCAATAACTTGTGCCAATACCAGCTACACAGGCTTGGTCACAAACACCGCGATAATGTCAAAATAATCCTTTGTAATAGCAGGAAAACAACACGTGGTCACCTAACTGTCAGTTGCGCCCTATTATGAATGTGCTAGTTAACCATTTAATCCCTCAAGAAGCTTCAAAGCATAATTTTGAATCTCTAAAGAATGACTTAATTTCCTATAGTCTATACACTTATATAGTGGTGTTAAAACTAAAGTTTCCATGGTACTGTTTTAATAATAACAATATCTGTTTTTAGTACAAGTCGAGAATTGCGACAGCAATACACGGCTTGTAGTGGATGAAGATGACAATGGTAAATTCAGGCTTACAACGGTTGACCTTTAAACCCTCAGGATGCCTCGAAACATCAGTTTGCGTTCCTGAAACTTAGTACATCTGAGGGTTTTAGAACAAACATTTTGATGAATCTTTTTCAACAATATCACGGCAATTTTCTTTAACTCGTAACCCACTTTATATCATCTTCATGAACAGCAAGTGGAGAAATGACAAATTCAGGCTTGAATAAGAAAAGGTCAAACAGAATACCTAATAAAATACACAGCGTGCACTGTTTCTTACAATGAGGAGTGGATACGTACATATAAACATAGTCCTTCCAATATTTTTTTGTAATTGGATTTTTGTACATTATTATTAGGTTGTTTTATTGTAAAGTATATTTACAAAATTATAGCACGAAATTATAAACAATTGTTTTAAAGTTGGTGATATAGCTTCACCAAATATAATAATCAGTAGGCTGAAGGACGGATTTTATAATTTGCCACGTTCTCTCTACTCGCTGTTCACAATTTTCTCTGTATTCTCAGTTTTAATGAGTGGAATTTTAGGTACGATTTGCAGAAACACGAGCAAATAATCATGATAATCACCCTCGTAAAAGGGCCTGATTATGCCATTTTTTACTAAAATTGACTGATTACTATAAACTAGCGATTGGGGATACACTACAATAAACAGAATATAAACTTTTATTCTGTTTAGAGGCGTGTTTTTTAATCTTTCAGAAAATATATTTGCATAATAGGGTCAGTTTTGATGAGTGATTGAATATTGCTTTACGTCGCTTTCTGCTAAATCATTTTGTTATCCCGAAAGAGGGAAGCCGAAGTCGGGTCTATGCCCTACTCTTTTCAAATGAATTCACGAGTTCTTTATAGTGCACAGTACCATAGACACTGTAGGACAACAAAACGGGCATTACCGGCAAATGGCGATCATGGCTGGATGTGGCCCTGTTCCGTTCTGGTCACGACATATGTCACTTGTCGTTATCAGGTTATGGTCATGCTGCATTCACAATGGCTTATGTGTACCAGTAACATCAGCGTTTGCTGCAATGAAAGCGATGACAGCGTGCTATGCTCTTTTAGAGGCACCAAAAAACTAAATATCTTACCATAGCATCATTATAGATTATTAAGCAGTTGGCGAAAGATGTCGTGTAGACTAATTATTTAATTAATCACCCTTTGCCCGCTAAATAATTTAATCGGGCTGCTGCATTTGTGTCGGGCCACTAAAATAGGCTATCACCTCCATAAAAGCACGTTATTTTTATATTTATGCGTCAGTGTACATTAAATGTTTACATTAATGCATATGATACTAAGACGTTCTGAATAAATCACAATAATTATGATGGGTTGATGATTTAGACCAAGGGCCTTATAAGACCGTTTTGCTGAGTACAGTACATTTCAAGTTACTCCGTAGTTGAAGTTGTAAAAAGCCATCAAACCATGTAATGGTGCAAGGGAAAGGTTGAACCAAATGTAGGGTTAATGTTGGGCCAGCATCGCAGACAGCAGGCCGACATTAACCTGACATTGGTTCAACGTCTCGTGTCCTCTGGGTAAATTTTACAAACGCTTCTTCCAAGACGCTAAAAGCCATAAAAATAACTACACAAGAAAACAGAAGAACATTAAAAGAAAAGAGATTAATATAAAGAAAGCTAAAACTGCAAAAAATAAGACTAATGGCGCTTGAGCTTTTATCGGATAAAACCAAGGGAATAGAACCAACTTCAATTTCCTTGGTTAAAACCAGAAAAACCCAAGTCGTCATCCGTCGCATGGAATCGCGCGGCGGGGGTTTAGAAACGTCGCAATCATTGACACAGAAAACCACTGTGAGATGATAATATTTACACGAAGCCGGACGACACGTGGGCCAACATTGAACCAACATTGAATCAACAAACTATCGTGTTTGCCAGGTTGACACACGTTTTCTGCTCGGCCTGCAAACGCATAACGCAGCAACTTTCGGCTTTGCAAGGCAGTATTGCACCATGCACAGTATCTTGGTATTCACAAAACGCCAACGCGGTTAGTTATTAATTCGCGGGATAGAAAAGGTCGTAAGCGCGGGACCTCATTTCACGGGTTCACCCCCACACTGACCAGGAATGCAGCCTGAAGGGTACGGCCCCACCAAACGCCGCGCCGCGCCGCGTTGCGCTGCGCTTAAAAAAAAAGATAAACTGTACTGTTTATTATTGCAGGGGCTACACTGCAAGCTGTGCCGCGCTGCGCCGCGCTGCGCCGCGCTGCTCCTATAGTGCACACTCTAAACAACACATGTTCTTTAAAAAGAACCCTTTAGTACTATTTCCATGCAACCCCAGGAGAGCCCTGCAAGGGTTCTCCTGGAGTTGCATGGTAATAGTACTAAAGGGTTCCTTCTAACCTATATTGTTAGTACCTTTGTATTCACAAAACGCAAACGCGGTTAGTTATTATTTCGCGGGATAGAAAAGGTCGTAAGCGCGGGACCTCATTTCACGGATCACCCCCACACAGCCCAGGAATGCAGCCTGAAGGTTACGGCCCCACCAAACGCCGCGCCGCGCTTTAAAAAAAAGATAAACTGTAGGGTAGTCATTGCAGGGGCTACACTGCAAGCTGTACCGCGCTGCGCCGCGCTGCGCCGCGCTGCGCCGCGCTGCGCCGCGCTGCGCCACGCTGTTCCTATAGTGGGGCCACGTTTGCTGAATTTTGCAGCGCAGCACAGCGCGGCGCAGCGCGGCGTGGCACGGCGCAACGTTTGGTGGGTCGAAGCTTGACGGTGCATGGCTCCACTCAGGTGGATTGATGGCCATCCATCTCTACATTTTCAAAGTGGACAACGTCATGATGGAGACCAACAAACAGGAGACGTTGAGCCATTGTCGGTCTAATGTTGGCACACCGTCAACATTAGACCGACAAAGCTCAACGTCTCCTGTTTGCTGATGGGATCGAGATGGATATTAATATCCAGTTTGCTACTATGTACACACACTGCAGACCAAGATAGAGTGGTATTTAGGGTGTTGTCCTTACTAATGTTTTTAAAATGCCGACAACAAGGGTGAGCAATCGCTTAGGAGCAAGTTACCAAACCCAATGTTGGTTTAGTGTTGGGCCAGCGTCGCAGAGGTTGAACTTACATTAAAACAACACAGGGTCAGCGTCTCGTGTTTGCTGATAATTCTGAATGTTGACCCTCGTTTGAGCAATCTTTCCGCTCCCAGCAGACATGGTAAATTCAACCAATGCAGGGCTAATGTTGGGCCACCGTCTGCGACGCTGTCCCTACATTAACCCAGCATTGATTGGATTATTCATGTTGGCTAATGTAGAGTGCTCAGAGGTCTGCTAATGGACAAAGCCTGACGGCAATATGGCCTCCCACCGTGGTGGACCCAATACAAATGGGACGTTACGCCTACGCGGGGTTATTGTCAGTCCAACGTCTGCGACGATGGCCCAACATTAAACCATTATGCAGGTGATATTGTGTTTTTTCGTGTTTTCTGCCACACAGCAATCACAGTACACATACATTACTGGTTACATCTGATTTAACTAATGTTACCTTTTTCACAGCTAACCACGAATATAGGCCTGAATAAAAATCACTGTTCAGTGGGGTTGAAATGGGATGTTTAACTCTTTCAAGCCTGACTTTACATTGTCATCATCATCCACTACAAGCCGCGAATTGCTGTCGCAATTCTCGACCTGTAGTGGATGAAGATGATTTGAAGTGAGTGAAAAATTAAAGAAAATTAACAAGTATTGGCAAACCAGTTTCATGGAAATTTTCATTCCAAAACCCCTATTTGTAGGGAAATTAAGTCTGTTTTCAGGGATGTAAAATTATGCTTTATTGCATCGTGAGGGCTTAAAGGATTAAATAGCAATATTTGCAAATGTTTGGTCTCAATTTATCAGATATGAGCAATTTGTCGCCGTAGCGAGACACAGCTTCAAGCGAGTGACAATTTAAATAAAATACCTATAAGCGGGTAAGGGGTAAACCCACAATCAACAACCGATTAATTCGTTCCAGTCTATTCATAAAAAATATGTATCTTTCGTTCTACGTTTCAGGGGGAATGTTGTGTGATATCGTTACTAAATCCTTTGATTTTCGCAATGACATTCAACTCCAAATACCAAATTGACACCAAAGTTTCATATATACTTAACTAAATTCTGATAAAATCTAAAACTTATTGTACAGAACTTCAATTGTAAAAAGATAAAACCAACAAATCCATGCGGAGAACTTGAATTGATATTAGCCGGTGTTTAAGAACGGTTTTGTCCCATTTGATCCTTGTTGTGACTGATTCCATTTTACCGGATGACATGGCATTACATCCTGGTGAAAGGATTTGGCCGGCCAGACATCTGTTAAAACACATCTGCTTCATTCTATCCGGAATCAATACCAGCATTGTAAATTAGTAATTGGGTTACCCAATTGCATTCACAAAAATCGGTCGAATCACTCAATCGAGTAAATGGGTTGTTTGTCTGGTCTATTAATGGCCATTCACGTCACTGAAATGACGAAAAACAGATATATAAATAAAATCCTCCCTGTACAAGGCAGTGTCTATTTTTTTCTCCTCTCACTGCTACCTATAAACATGATCATCATACAAGCCAGATGTTGTGGGAAATTGCACTTGAAAATACATGCATGACGCCACGACTTCGACTTGTAGAGGCATTGGAATCTCTAGTTTATATCTCCCCCTTGTCTATATCATTCCATAAATAAATCTAATAAAATAAATATATATAAAATATATAATTTGATAGAAACGATGCTCTTATTGGCGACGAACAAAACACTTACGCTTGAAAGATAATACGAAGTATACTCAATCGAATTTATATGTTGTACGATAAGTATTTACAAACACAGAAGATGACCACTGCGCATAAAGGGTTAAACCAATTAGAGGTTATAATTGTTGGAGATAATGTTTCACAAACATCCTAGTTGTCAAAAGGTGGACACCGGAGGTGAACTACAGCCGCCGCTACAACGTATGAGACGCTGGCCCAGAATTACAAGTCAAAGTCAAGGCAAGTCAAAATGCCGGATTAAAGTTGATAATCCTCCTGCGATGCTGACCCAACATTAAACCGGCATTGAAAATCCATATTTTCCTCTTTTCCAGGAGTCTGAGCGTCTGACACACAAAGTGGCTCCAGACACGGATGTGCTTCTGGCTTCCTGCTGACGGACTGGCAAGGTGAAAGTTAGACATTCAGGGATGGTCCCCGACAAAAAAACAGACGATGATCCGATGCTTAGTTAATGCTAGGCCAGCGTCGCAGACGCTTGCCCAGCATTAACTTAACATCAGATCAACATCTCGCGTTTTCCGGGAACGCCAACACTGTTTCATTGCCGGG
Organism: Flabesymbios commensalis; assembly: GCA_964017125.1. NCBI lineage: Eukaryota > Metazoa > Annelida > Polychaeta > Terebellida > Flabelligeridae > Flabesymbios > Flabesymbios commensalis. The sequence goes on from OZ024911.1 coordinate 54,453,992, forward strand.
CAAACGCCGCAGACGTTGGCCTGACAATGAACGAACCTGTCGGCAACTGCTGCCGCTTTGTGAATGAGATGTGACGCAGACAGGGAGGTTCTCTACGCTTTCAAATCTCTGATCTCTTCTGGCGGATTAGAGGCGCACACCGAGCACCGTGTAATAAAGAGGTAAAGACCACTGGAAGGCGGCGGCGGCGGAAACAATTACAGTGACACGTAATCCGCGTCTGCAGCGAATTACACAAAGTGAACACATCAATCACCAATCGTGGTGGGTGCGAATAAAACATACCTCAATTTGATGAAGCAAGAGATGAGTGAGTCTTTGTGTTAGAAAAGACTTACTCTCCCAGACAGTGTATTATGAATCCATGCATATTTTACCATGCATGGCATGGCGTTTCTCATGACAGCATACATGCAGTGGGTTTCAAATCCGTGCGTGTAGTGCACCTGTCTACAAAGTTCAGAGGAGCTATGTTCTGGTGCGTATAGCGTTTTACGCCAAAGGTGAGGTTTTAGTTTCTAGGTGATATAGGGTACTTTGAGAGATGAATGCCATCGGTCTATGAAAACGTTCACAACTCTCCCTTAATTCGACACAGCGGCGAAGAATAAACCGCTCATGCCGGTAAAACTTAACACGGGGATATCTATTTATAAAGAGAATGCGTCCAAGAATTGCATCTATTTTTCCCAGTGTATTTGATGTAAATATATATTTTTCTAGAGTATTTGAAGCTTTCCCAATGTATTTGAAGTAAATATATACTTAGGGTATTTAAAGTACAAACAGCGAACTTAGCTATAATAATAGTTGGGCACCCGAAAGATCTGCCATATCTGCACGGAAACCTTTGTTCCTTTTTAATGTACCGAGTGCCATCGTTGAGACACACACAATATGTGTAAATACTAAACTGCTAAATACCTCTACTGTGGGAGAAAAAAGTTGTCATAAAACAACCGAAAACAGCAACTCAAGAAATCGTATTACCACGCCGGAAATTATACGGACATTGTCTAGTTATAGAACGCATTGTTATTATGTCGAAGGGAAACACCATGGGAGCAGAATGACCAAAAAAGACTGGATTAGGGATGGGCCAACATGCCCAACCTTGATCCAGCATTAAACCAGAGTGTGCTACTTGCTGGATGAATTCTCAGAAGACGATTCGTTGACCCGATATTTGTTTGATGTTGGTGCGACGCTGGCCAAACATTAAAACGACACCAGGTCAACGTCTCGTGTTTTCTGGGAAAACAGGACGTAAACGAGACGATCCTGTGCAGAAGAAGTTGTCCTGATTTGTCTTATAGGTGACCGGGGAAGTGAATATGGCCCACATAGCAACTCTTTATTAGATCAAGTGTCTCACTACTGTAGAAATAGCCAGAAACAAACCTTAATCCCAAGTGACACGAAACGTTCACCCAATGTTGGTTTAACCCTTTCAATCCTGAATTTACCATACTCATCTTCATCCACTACAAGCCGCGAATTGCTGCCGCAATTCTCGACTTGTAGTGGATGAAGATGACTTGATGTGGTTTAAAAATTAAAGAAAATTACCACGTATTGGTAAACCAGTTTAATGGAAATTTTCGTTCTAAAACCCTTAGTTGTCGGAAAATTAAGTCTGTTTTTAGGGATGTAAAATGATGCCTTAATGTATCGTGGGGGCTTAATGGGTTAATGTTGTTCCCAGCGTCGAAGACTACCCAACATTGTCTCTGTTTTCTGGGAATTAACCCTTAAACCACTAGTCGTTTAATCTGCTTTCTTAGCCGATCAAATGTTTCTTATTGGGAATGAAATGAGTGTTTCAACATCGAGATTTGCAATATGTTTGGTCGCGAAGCAAACAAATATGGGTAATTTGTCCCATAGACCTCTAGATATGGACAACCAACAGGCGCGACATCTTCGTGAACTTACGGCGCGCATGCGCGGCTAGGCGAAGGGATAACTGATTTCCGGTCTACCTTTCATGCTGTCTATTTATGTTTTTCATCGGCTTGATAGGCGAGTAATTTGGGCTATTTTGTCACTATAATTGTTCAAAATAATGTATTTTTTTATGTTTATGCTAAATATATACATTAAAAACAATGACAATTGAGGTTTACAATTTAAATTAGACGCCAAAGTGAAGCTGTTTAAACTTGACTGTAGTGTATACACTAAGCCAGCATGTCAGTAGACCTTAATTCGGACAATTGTCATATTGAATTGAATACATGTATAGACGTCAAATTATAGGTGTATACACCCTTTTCAATAACAACACACCACACAGTGAACAACGCTGAACTGTTTTACTCAGACAACTGTTACACACTTTTCAATGACAACACGCCACACAGTGAGCAACGTTGAACTGTTTTAATCAGACAACTGTTCACGCGCAAACTCGTGCAAGCAGTCTATTGGACATGGTGTGTATACGTCTATATGATCAATGTCCACATACGTTCACGGAAGAAGGATACTTTATGGGCTTGGATGTTTTATTCTTGTTGTAATATTTAAATACTTCTGATAATGAAGCAGGAGGAAGTATTATAATGATATCCATTTATCGAATACATTCGCTACGATTTGAAAGATATTGATGTTAATAATTAACTCTGTGATTGAAATTGTGATCAACACAATGTTTAAATACCCATGAAAAAACGACAAAAAAGCACATGGTTGATAGTTTACAGCGGGAGTAAACTATCCCCTTTCTCGCCAATTCTCACAAACGGAAGCTCATACACATCAATCAGTGTCCTGAGATTTGAAGTCGGTTGTCCATTCCCTTGATGTCTATGTTTGTACCCACTTGAAATTGTGGGTCGCGGTAGCGAGACACAACTTCAAGTTGGTGAAAATTTAAATTATTTAGGCCTAATTTAGCGCCGCGATGACAAGATATTCCTGGCCATCTTAGAACCAGAGATAGACATTATCAGGTCAGCACCATCGATCACAAAGGAGAAAAATGTCCGACCCAGCATGCTCAGTTGGCGACATGGAATGTAATAAGGATATTATGTATAGAAATACGGAACGCTCCTTTTGAGTGTCACGTCTATGAGCTCAGGACACCGAGAAGCTAGGCTCTATAGAATATATTCATTCATTCATTTATTGATTAAATCATTCATTCATTCAAATAATTGCCAAAAAAATGTGTTATTATGTTTTTGTTTTGCAAAAGAAACATACCAAAAACAGCAACTAAAATAATTATAAAGATGTAACAGGATTGGTACATGTAGTAGGTTTTCTTAAGATGATACAGTAGTCACAGGTGCTGACACGTCCAGAAAATCATTAATTTAATGGCAAGATAATAGCAGATCAGGAAACTATATAATATATCACACGTAGGCCTACACTACAGCATACAGATTCTAAGGATTCTAAGGAAGGATTCCATCACACCAAAGCAGCGGAAGGTAGGACCAAAGGGAAATTGTCCATTCTGCGCGAGAGCTCGCCTGCTTTGATCTTCTGAGCTCTCTACGCATTACAGATAATATCTGGTTTCCGCGGAAGCGCCGTCGCTGAATTATAAGTTCTCGGGGCTTTCTCATGGCTGACGACACAACATTGTAACCACGGGGAAGACAGATACAAAAATGGGTGCCCTGACTGAGACGCTGGGCCAAAGATTGCTGTCGGCTGGGTCGAAGTCTGTGACATTGGCTCAGGATCAAGCCAACGGCGGGCCAACTGCTTCCTAGTTAACTCCGGATGTTGAGCCAATGTAGCCAATGTTGGTTTAAGGTTGGGCCAGCATCTTCGACGTTGGCCCAACCTTAAACCAAGATTGCTTCAACATCCATTGTTTGATGATCCCTAGTTGCCATGATGGCAGGGATTGTGAACAGACGGTCAACTTGGCAAATGGCAGCCACTTGGGGTCATCATTTTGCCTGATGGCTGGATGATGGCCTGCAATTACTGGCGGCGCACGCAATGTCCCGGACAGGGGACCCACCAAATTGGGAGAAGCCTCCCTCCAGACGGTGGGGGGCTGCGCACAAAGCGCATCACGTGCTTTTATCATCCCGTGCTTTTGTCGATAAAACCCGGGGTCATGCACACTCCTGAAGGCAGGCTCCTTAATCGCGCTCATTCTTCCGGCGATCTGGGTTGTCCTTGGCAACCCTCATCTGGCCCAGCAACTGCTATGACAAATACCACGTGTCCTCACTATTGACCTTTTTTAGTGTCTGCTCATCAGTTGATTCTATTTTATATTTATTTCGCTCCTAATAAAGAAGAGTAAAATAATTTCAGGACACCAGCATAGGTCCACAGTTGACCTTCTAACGTATGCGCTTAAGTTCATTCGAAATTTTATTTAGCTCCCAATAAATTTGCAGTAAAATATTTTAAAATATCAGTACGTCCATAATTGACCTACTCTGGTCTGCTTATCAGTTAATTCTAAATTTAAATTTACTCCAAAAAGGACAATTAAAATAATAACAAATAATTCAACAGGACAAGGATGATTGTCTTTATAATAAAATATATTTTAACAAAAATTGTTCAGTGAAGGAGTATAGAGTATTGCATTATATATTGAATATAAAAGCAGAATAAATATTTTTTTGTTAGTGTGAAAAACTGTGTTGTTGGAATATCGTAAATAACAGATTTGCACAGTTTGGATGAATAAAACAAAAAGGGCAATTGCTATTTTTCTGGTTAATATTTGCTGGCGAATTCATTACACAAGAGAAATGTGGAGTCATGTAGAGCTTGGCAATAGCAGCTAATGCTGGTATTATCACTCAGCTCAGATGTTAATTAACGACGACAAAAAGGCGCACAAGTTAATGGCATCTTCTTGACAATTATCTCAATCCGACACACTCCGTAAAGATGTGCCTCGACGAAAAACCAAACGTCAGTTCAACCTCCGGGGTGGGACAAATACGAGTGTCATTCGCAGGCGAAGCCTGGACTCGACTGTATGATAAATCAACAGCTGGTAATTGAATATCACTGGCCAGCCCGCGATGTGTCCACGGGGCAGCGAGTAACTGCTCTGCAAAGCCAGAAGGCAGTTACTGCTCACTTGTAAAGTGACTAGTCACTGCCTTTTGACTTTGCGCTGCGGAGTTGTGTGGCCAGTTTTACAGTCCCTGTTCCAGTTGCCAGGTTGTTTAGTTGTACCATGGAGATAGTAAAGCCTTTACTATCTCCATGGTCGTACTGCACCGCAAAATAACCCGCGTTTGTGTGATTAGATATTCAGGGTATATTGAAGTAAAGCAGGACAGACTGCGGCTATATATTCTAGCTGAAGACAATTATTATCGCCACCCAAAACCTGAAATTCAATGCCTGGTTTCCCATCCTCACCCACCGCTTTTATCCACCTGCTCTATCAATACCTCCGGGTTTTTTACGATTTGTAGTGGATAGTTGTGAGCCAATTGCTGGACTTCACACTTTCCCCTCGGTGTGCGCTGCAAATTCAGTTTCAACATGTTCAAAGCATATAGATATCTCTTAATTGATTAATCACAGATAATTAGCAAAGAAAACTGCGCTTGTGTTTTGTTCCAAAATTGTTATGTTCACAAAGTCATAAACATCTTCATATTAAGTTCTGTTCACACCGTCATAATAAACATCTTAATATTATGTTCTGTTCACAAAGTCATATAACGGTAGGCCAACATTAAACCCTAAACAACTCATGTTTCCGGGAATGAACAAGAGTGGATATATTAGCGGAACAGCGAGGCAGATAATTCAATCACTAATTTTAATTTTACGAAATTTAATCTAAGCGATATACGAATCGTGGGATGGGAAAAGTAATTAAAATACATTTTGACTCCAACATGCTTAATGGCTTGACAAACGATTGAATAATTATATTACGTCTATTTAGCACATTCAACGCTGTATCCTGCCGTACAAAGCTAAAAAAGAATAGTATCTGCTCACGCTAAAGTAAGCATATACTGTCTTTTGATTGACTTTGCAGAGCAGTATCTGGTTTGATTGGCATACTGTTGATTACATTATGTATAGAGCGCCATTCTCCCTGGGTAAATATGTGCATTTTGTCAGCATATCGTGATTATCATGTTATTATTTTGCCTTCTAATTATCCAGCAAACACGATACATCGACCTGATGTTGGATTAATGTTGGGCCAGCGTTGCAGCAATAAGTCTCCACCATGACAATGAACATCACTAAAACAATAAGTCTCCACCACATATATCTAGTGGGCCATGGAGACTGAATAATGAGTTTTGTACTTACTCTCCACAATCATTTATACAAATTGCATCTTTTGACCCGATGATTTTCTGTCTGTCTGCGTCTCTTTCTTCGCAGTGATTACATGCCTCAAGTGTATTGCTCCAGGCTCACTGGTATACTGAGGCACAAGAGTAGGTCTATAACGCTTGTAATTGGAAAAGGGAATAAGTACATTCCTTCTAAACACGATACATTGAATCAATGTTAGTTTGATGCTGGACCAGCGTCGCAAACGATGGGACAGCATTAAACCAGCATTGGTTCAATGTCTCGTATCTGTAATATGTGCAGTGTCAGCTAAATCTATCAGTTATTATGCTGGGCGGGGGCCCTAGGGTAGTGGTTAGCACCGCTGCCTTTCACGCCAGAGTTCGGAATTCGGTTCCCGGTCTCGGCGGTTTGAAAGAAGCAAAAATGTTTCTTCTCCATCCACGTGTGAAAGTCAGTATTGTGGGGAGCCTCCGTGACCGAGAGGTAGCGTGCTCGACCTCAGACCGCCAGGGCTCGAATTTCGAATCCTGTGTCTGGAGGACAGTGTCATCTCAATCATCTCACCATCCTCAGGAGGTTCTCTTGGCCCAGGTTAGCCTATATGTGCACAAAGGTGGCCTAAAGCCCGATTCATTTTATTTTATTTAGTTATTATGCTTCAGGATGAAAACACTTGCATGAGAGAAAATGATTTGAAAATTTTCTTGATTAAAAAATGGCGTTGTAAACGCCCACGCCATCTAGATTTAATAAAATGAAGAGTTTTGTGCTTAATGATTGACGAGTAATGTGTAAAAATGCGATGCTCGGCCCCTACCACCACCCCACCCCCCACACACACGATGTAGATCATCGGAGGATACTTGGAGCATATTCTACACAATTATTATGTTGATGTAGCAAGAATAGTCGGGCCCACCTTGGCACACGCACGGCTGCTAAGCCGCTAAACAATACTTCTAGAACAGATTATCACCTGATCATGCTGGTGAATCATATTGGACACACAATTATTTTAGTTGTTTACTGACAGAGAGCAGAGCGGAAGAGTTGTCAAAGCGTACTAAGCGTTAACCCTTCACCCACAAGGATTTTTTAAATTTGATTTTCACCCACTTGAAGTTGTGTCTCGCTACCGCGATCCACAACTTCAAGTGAGTGAAAATCACTCATATTTGTCTAATTGGACATCAAACCTTTACAATCCTTACTGATTGAAGTCAGAACATCAATTTACCTGATCAGTCACACTGGTGCTTGATGCCATAAAAAATGTACTGAAAACGAACAGAGTCGTCCTTGTCGCTTAAAGCCAAAGCCACACCGCGTAAACTACTTCAGACCCGACAAGACTCCACCGTCGTGGAGAGTTGTGTGAAAATCGTACATCTCGCTTGCTTACAACGATTCCCGTCCGCACCAGCCAGATTACCCTGCGATGACTTGTCGCGGACCTTCCTGGCCTACGACGATCCCGGACCGCGCAAGTCAGATTACCCTGCGATGACTTGTCGTGGACCTGTCAGGTGGCTAAATGCTATTTTCTGATCACGATTATTGAACGAGTCGTGGGTATGTCCACACAAATCCGACGGGTCCCGACTACATGCAACTATGACTAAACATGTCCATTCGTGGTCGTGGGACTTCTCACGATGTTGCGTCTCGTCGGGTCGGAGGTAGGCCTATTGAATCGCAGCGGTGTGGCCTGGACGTAAAGCGTTAACGTGATCAGTTATAATCACGCACGCGGAGATATTTGAATGAAATAAGAGTCGTAAACAACATCAGATGTAATTGTGTGGTCATCAATTAGACTGAGAAAAGATGGATGACGAAAGGTAGACAGCGCCCCGCGAAGCATACATCACATCACGTCCTGTGGCAAAAAAAACAGGACTATGTTGATTTAATGTCGGAACAGCATCACAGAAGCTGGCCAGACAATAAATCAACATCGTCTCCGTGTTTGTCGAGGGACGTACCGCCGTCGGTGGGTGATAAAAACAGAGCCGCCGTTTCAATTTCACAATACCTAACAACAATTATCCACCGCGGACTGAAATGAAGAATCATTTTGTGATAGGAGAAATGACAACTGCATTAGGCTTCATTGCATCAGCTCACAGTTATTACGATTTGCCTCGGCTCCGGATCGCGGCTGGTTCAATGCTGGGACGTGTGTCCGGCGTTTTGAAGGGAGAGGGGAGAATAACGAGACAAATCAATAAACAACACTCCCGGTCGGCGCCGCGGCCCACCACGGAGGCTCAAGCCAAATTAACAAGTTTTATGAGTGAGTGCATGCGCGGCAAATTGCAATGATGGCATCATCGGATGATACATTTGCTGACCAAGGTGTCTAAAAATGAGGTCAACGATTTTAAAATCTTTTGACTTATGTCACGTTTTATCCTTAGCATGTCAAAAAGCTGGTATTTATTGTGCTATAAGAGGGCCATCGTTCAATCTCCAGGGAAGAGTGGGGGGGGGGGGGTGGTGGCGTATTTTCGAAATAAATAATTTCGAGCAGATTCTGTGTGTAATAAATCATTTATTCCCGTACTATAGTATATAAACATTTACCATTTTAAATTTTCAGGCAGCCGCCGAACCCGATTGAAATAAATAATTTGTCCACGACAAAAAATCCATACAACCCCCCCACCCTACTCCTGGAAATTGAATACTGTCCCCCTAATAAGAAAATGAAACAAACACATATAATCGGGACCGGCGGTTAAATTCCAGCAAACGCTTTATGACTCATTGTTTGATCAATGATGGGTCAGCGTCACAGACGGTGGACCAACATTGCCCCACTATTGGGTTCGATGTCTTGTGTCAATCACGTCTAATACCCGTTTCGGGCCTATTTGTTTGTCAATAAAACAACAAAATTTGAGGGAGAAAAGAGCATCTGTTAAATTGGCATAAAGTTTGATTCAAATTATACACGTGTAAAACATTTTTGCCATTTGTAAGTTGTGGGTCGCGGTAGTATATAGCGAGACACAAAATGTTAAATTATATGAAAGATTCAATTTTAAAATGTATCCCTTTTTCAAGTGCTAACCAGTGCTAACAAAGCAGAAATTATGCTCAAGTGAGACAAACGCTGTAATTTCACTGAGAATCAACGCTGCTCTGCAAAGTCAAAAAGGCAGTAACTGCTCACTTGTAAAGGCAGCAGTTTCTGCTTTTTTGGCTTTGCCCTGCAGAATAGAAGACACCGAAGTACTCTTTCATCTCCTTTTCTGCAACATGAGAGTTTCTCTACAAATAACATCCAAGTGGTTTTGCGCTATTAGACAATAACTATTATTGCGCCTAATGAGGAGATGGCGTGTCGAGTGCACATTACAAAGATACTGGGAGAGAAATAACAATAATACAATCCCCATCAGCATGATACCTTACTGCTATGTTTTTACAGGGGAAATTGTTTTATTTGAAAATTTAATTAACGATGTGCGATATCACACCGGCAGAGACCTGAATGATACCGATACTCACCACATATACTCACCATAGCGATAAATATTAACATGACATAGCCATATTCTTTAGGATGATCCACATTAAAGGGAAGAGATTCCCCTCTGAAAGCCCAGGCTAGTCTTCTCACTTTATAGGCACAGCCAATAGACTTTTATCCTACTTAAAGATAGCAGTTACTATAATTTGGCTTTGCACTGCATCCCGTAAAACATACATGGCTTTTTGAACAAGGTTGACTCGAGCAATTTTGTCATCTGTTTGCTCAACTGTATTTCTGGAAAATATACTATATTGGGCACGATAGTAAATGACTGAATGACGACCATGATTATAAGTTATCTTCACATTATTTGATGTTCTCATATTCATTTCTTATTTTGATAATACGTTCTTATAATGGGGCTGGTGAGATGAATCAGATAACACTGACCTCCAGATACAGGATTGGAAACTAGAACCCAAGCGCTCTAAGGCCGAGCACGCTATGTTTCGGGTAGATACTGCCTCTTTAACTTTGCAAGGCAGTATGGGGATATCGGTGTGAGGAGCGCACAGCACGTGGCTCTGTGCGAAGGTAGCGTAGATGCACTGCTTTCAACCTGACGATCGCTAACGTGATCGCTTAGTTACATGTATATTGTGAGGAGAGACACAAGGACATTTCTCTGAAAGACCAACGCAGAATCAGTGTGATTCGAACCTGGGACACATGGCATGCATAACTGGCGTGGCAGTCAGCGCTCAATCAATGCGCTATGTCCTCCTCTTCATATATATATGGGAATATCGGTGAATCTTAGACATTTTGAGGTATCGATTACATACCAGAGGTTTATTGGTTTCATT
>OZ024911.1:54464814-54494814 GCA_964017125.1 Flabesymbios commensalis
GGATCGAGATGTATAGCAATATCCAGTTTGCTACTATGTACACCCACTGCAGACCAAGATGGAGTGGTATTTAGGGTGTTGTCCTTACTAATGTTTTTAAAATGCCGACAACAAGGGTGAGCAATCGCTTAGTAGCAAGTTACCCAACCCAATGTTGGTTTAGTGTTGGACCAGCGTCGCAGAGGCTGAACTTGCATTGAAACAACACTGGGTCAGCGTCTCGAGTTTGCTGGTAATTCAGAATGTTGACCCGCGTTTGCACGATTGAGCAATCTTTCCGCTCCCAGCAGACATGGTAAATTCAACCAATGCAGGGCTAATGTTGGGCCACCGTCTGCGACGCTGTCCCAACAATAACCCAGCATTGATTGGATTAAACATGTTTGCTAATGTAGAGTGCTAAGAAGTCTGCTAATGGACAAAGCCTGACGGCAATATGGCCTCCGACCGTGGTGGACCCAATACAAATGGGAAGTTACGCCTACGCGGGGTTATTGTCAGTCCAACGTCTGCGACGATGGCCCAACATCAAACCATTATGCAGGTGATATTGTGTTTTTTCGTGTTTTCTGCCACACAGCAATCACAGTACACACACATTACTGGTTACATCATAATGTTACCTCTTTCACAGTTAACCACGAATATAGGCCTGAATAAAAATCACTGTTCAGTGGGGTAGAAATGGGATGTTTAGCCCTTTCAAGCCTGACTTTACATTGTCATCATCATCCACTACAAGCCGCGAATTGCTGTCGCAATTCTCGACCTGTAGTAGATGAAGATGATTTGAAGTGAGTGGAAAATTAAAGAAAATTAACATGTATTGGCAAACCAGTTTCATGGAAATTTTCATTCCAAAACCCCTATTTGTAGGAAAATTAAGTCTGTTTTCAGGGATGTAAAATGATGCTTTATTGCATCGTGAGGGCCTAAAAGGTTAAATAGCATCAATTTATCAGATATGAGCAATTTGTCGCGGTAGCGAGACACAGCTTCAAGCGAGTGACAATTTAAATAATATATCCATAAGTGGGTAAAGGGCTAACCCACAATCAACAACCGATTAATTCGTTCCAGTCTCAGTTTATTTTATTCATAAAAAATATGTATCTTTCGTTCTACGTTTCATGGGAAATGTTGTATGATATTGTTACTAAATCCTTTGATTTTCGCAATGATATTCAACTTCAAATACCAAATTGACACCAAAGTTTCATATATACTTAACTAAATTCTGATAAAATCTAAAACTTATTGTACAGAACTTCAATTGTAAAAAGATAAAACCAACAAATCCATGCGGAGAACTTGTATTGATATTAGCCGGTGTTTAAGAACGGTTTTGTCCCATATGATCCTTGTTGTGACTGATTCCATTTTACCGGATGACATGGCATTTACATCCTGGTGAAAGGATTTGGCCGGCCAGACATCTGTTAAAACACATCTGCTTCATTTCATCCGGAATCAATACCAGCATTGTAAATTAGTAATTGGGTTACCCAATTGCATTCACAAAAATCGGTCGAATCACTCAATCAAGTAAATGGGTTGTTTGTCTGGTCTATTAATGGACATTCACGTCACTGAAATGACGAAAAACAGATATATAAATAAAATCCTCCCTGTACAAGGCAGTGTCTATTTTTTTCTCCTCTCACTGCTACCTATAAACATGATCATCATACAAGCCAGATGTTGTGGGAAATTGCACTTGAAAATACATGTATGACGCCACGACTTCAACTTGTAGAGGCATTGGAATCTCTAGTTTATATCTCTCCCTTGTCTATATCATTGCATAAATAAATCTATTAAAATAAGTGTTTCATATAATTTGATAGAAACGATGCTCTTATTGGCAACGAACAAAACACTTACGCTTGAAAGATAATACGAAGTATATTCAATCGAATTTATATGTTGTACGATAAGTATTTACAAACACAGAAGATGACCACTGCGCATAAAGGGTTAAACCAATTAGAGGTTATAATTGTTGGAGATAATATTTCACAAACATCCTAGTTGTCAAAAGGTGGACACCGGAGGTGAACTACAGCCGCCGCTACAACGTATGAGACGCTGGCCCAGAATTACAAGTCAAAGTCAAGTCAAGTCAAAATGCCGGATTAAAGTTGATAATCCTCCTGCGATGCTGGCCCAACATTAAACCGGCATTGAAAATCCATATTTTCCTCTTTTCCAGGAGTCTGAGCGTCTGACACACAAAGTGGCTCCAGACACGGATGTACTTCTGGCTTCCTGCTGACGGACTGGCAAGGTGAAAGTTAGACATTCAGGGATGGTCCCCGACAAAAAACAGACGATGATCCGATGCTTAGTTAATGCTAGGCCAGCGTCGCAGACGCTTGCCCAGCATTAACTAAACATCAGATCAACATCTCCCGTTTTCCGGGAACGCCAACACTGTTTCATTGCCGGGCAAACGCGCAGACGTTGGCCTGACAATGAACAAACCTGTCGGCAACTGCTGCCGCTTTGTGAATGAGATGTGACGCAGACAGGGAGGTTCTCTACGCTTTCAAATCTCTGTGATCTCTTCTGGCGGATTAGAGGCGCACACCGAGAACCGTGTAATAAAGAGGTAAAGACCACTGGAAGGTGGCGGCGGCGGAAACAATTACAGTGACACGTAATCCGCGTCTGCAGCGAATTACCCAAAGTGAACACATCAATCACCAATCGCGGTGGGTGCGGATAAAAGATACCTCAAATTTGATGAAGGAAGAGATGAGTGCGTCTTTGTGTTAGAAAGGACTTACTTTCCCAGACAGTGTATTATGAATCCATGCATATTTTACCATGCATGGCATGGCGTTTCTCATGCCAGCATTCATGCAGTGGGTTTCAAATCCGTGCGTGTAGTGCACCTGTCTACAAAGTTCAAAGAAGGAGCTATGGTGCGTAAAACCGCTCACGCCGGTAAAATTTAACACGGAGATATCTATTTATAAAGAGAATGCGTCCAAGAATTGCATCTATTTTTCCCAGTGTATTTGATGTAAATATATATTTTTCTAGAGTATTTGAAGCTTTCCCAATGTATTTGAAGTAAATATATACTTAGGGTATTTGAAGTACAAACAGCGAACTTAGCCATAATAATAGTTGGGCACCCGAAAGATCTGCCATATCTGCACGGGAACCTTTGTTCCTTTTTAATGTACCGAGTGCCATCGTTGAGACACACACAATATGTGTAAATACTAAACTGCTAAATACCTCTACTGTGGGAGAAGAAAGTTGTCATAAAACAACCGAAAACAGCAACTCAAGAAATCGTATTACCACGCCGGAAATTATACGGACATTGTCTAGTTATAGAACGCATTGTTATTATGTCGAAGGGAAACACCATGGGAGCAGAATGACCAAAAAAGACTGGATTAGGGATGGGCCAACATGCCCAACCTTGATCCAGCATTAAACCAGAGTGTGCTACTTGCTGGATGAATTCTCAGAAGACGATTCGTTGACCCGTTATTTGTTTGATGTTGGTGCGACGCTGGTCAAACATTAAAACAACACCAGGTCAACGTCTCGTGTTTTCTGGGAAAACAGGACGTAAACGAGACGATCCTGTACAGAATAAGTTGTCCTGATTTGTCTTATAGGTGACCGGGGAAGTGAATATGGCCCACATAGCAACTCTTTATTAGATCAAGTGTCGCACCACTGTAGAAATAGCCAGAAACAAACCTTAATCCAAAGTGACACGAAACGTTCACTCAATGTTGGTTTAGCCCTTTCAATCCTGAATTTACCATACTCATCTTCATTCACTACAAGCCGCGAATTGCTGCCGCAATTCTCGACTTGTAGTGGATGAAGATGACTTGATGTGGTTTAAAAATTATAGAAAATTACCACGTATTGGTAAGCCAGTTTAATGGAAATTTTCGTTCTAAAACCCTTAGTTGTCGGAAAATTAGGTCTGTTTTCAGGGATGTAAAATGATGCCTTAATGTATCGTGGGGGCTTAAAGGGTTAATGTTGTTCCCAGCGTCGAAGACTACCCAACATTGTCTCTGTTTTCTGGGAATTAACCCTTAAACCACTAGTCGTTTAATCTGCTTTCTTAGCCGATCAAATGTTTCTTATTGGGAATGAAATGAGTGTTTCAACATCGAGATTTGCAATATGTTTGGTCGCGAAGCAAACAAATATGGGTAATTTGTCCCATAGACCTCTAGATATGGACAACCAACAGGCGCGACATCTTCGTGAACTTACGGCGCGCATGCGCGGCTAGGCGAAGGGATATCTGATTTCCGGTCTACCTTTCATGCTGTCTATTTATGTTTTTCATCGGCTTGATAGGCGAGTAATTTGGGCTATTTTGTCACTATAATTGTTCAAAATAATGTATTTTTTTATGTTTATGCTAAATATATACATTAAAAACAATGACAATTGACTGTAGTGTATACACTAAGCCAGCATGTCAGTAGACCTTAATTCGGACAATTGTCATATTGAATTGAATACATGTATAGACGTCAAATTATAGGTGTATACACCCTTTTCAATAACAACACACCACACAGTGAACAACGCTGAACTGTTTTATTCAGACAACTGTTACACACTTTTCAATGACAACACGCCACACAGTGAGCAACGTTGAACTGTTTTAATCAGACAACTGTTCACGCGCAAACTCGTGCAAGCAGTCTATTGGACATGGTGTGTATACGTCTATATGATCAATGTCCACATACGTTCACGGAAGAAGGATACTTTATGGGCTTGGATGTTTTATTCTTGTTGTAATATTTAAATACTTCTGATAATGAAGCAGAAGGAACTATTATAATGATATCCATTTATCGAATACATTCGCTACGATTTGAAAGATATTGATGTTAATAATTAACTCTGTGATTGAAATTGTGATCAACACAATGTTTAAATACCCATGAAAAAACGACAAAAAAGCACATGGTTGATAGTTTACAGCGCGAGTAAACTATCCCCTTTCTCGCCAATTCTCACAAACGGAAGCTCATACACATCAATCAGTGTCCTGAAATTTTAAGTCGGTTGTCCATTCCCTTGATGTCTATGTTTGTACCCACTTGAAATTGTGGGTCGCGGTAGCGAGACACAACTTCAAGTTGGTGAAAATTTAAATTATTTAGGCCTAATTTAGCGCCGCGATGACAAGATATTCCTGGCCATCTTAGAACCAGAGATAGACATTATCAGGTCAGCACCATCGATCACAAAGGAGAAAAATGTCTGACCCAGCCTCCGACCGTGGTGGACCCAATACAAATGGGAAGTTACGCCTACGCGGGGTTATTGTCAGTCCAACGTCTGCGACGATGGCCCAGCATCAAACCATTATGCAGGTGATATTGTGTTTTTTCGTGTTTTCTGCCACACAGCAATCACAGTACACACACATTACTGGTTACATCATAATGTTACCTCTTTCACAGTTAACCACGAATATAGGCCTGAATAAAAATCACTGTTCAGTGGGGTAGAAATGGGATGTTTAGCCCTTTCAAGCCTGACTTTACATTGTCATCATCATCCACTACAAGCCGCGAATTGCTGTCGCAATTCTCGACCTGTAGTAGATGAAGATGATTTGAAGTGAGTGGAAAATTAAAGAAAATTAACATGTATTGGCAAACCAGTTTCATGGAAATTTTCATTCCAAAACCCCTATTTGTAGGAAAATTAAGTCTGTTTTCAGGGATGTAAAATTATGCTTTATTGCATCGTGAGGGCTTAAAAGGTTAAATAGCATCAATTTATCAGATATGAGCAATTTGTCGCGGTAGCGAGACATAGCTTCAAGCGAGTGACAATTTAAATAATATATCCATAAGCGGGTAAAGGGCTAACCCACAATCAACAACCGATTAATTCGTTCCAGTCTCAGTTTATTTTATTCATAAAAAATATGTATCTTTCGTTCTACGTTTCATGGGAAATGTTTTGTGATATTGTTACTAAATCCTTTGATTTTCGCAATGATATTCAACTTCAAATACCAAATTGACACCAAAGTTTCATATATACTTAACTAAATTCTGATAAAATCTAAAACTTATTGTACAGAACATCAATTGTAAAAAGATAAAACCAACAAATCCATGCGGAGAACTTGTATTGATATTAGCCGGTGTTTAAGAACGGTTTTGTCCCATATGATCCTTGTTGTGACTGATTCCATTTTACCGGATGACATGGCATTTACATCCTGGTGAAAGGATTTGGCCGGCCAGACATCTGTTAAAACACATCTGCTTCATTTTATCCGGAATCAATACCAGCATTGTAAATTAGTAATTGGGTTACCCAATTGCATTCACAAAAATCGGTCGAATCACTCAATGGAGTAAATGGGTTGTTTGTCTGGTCTATTAATGGACATTCACGTCACTGAAATGACGAAAAACAGATATATAAATAAAATCCTCCCTGTACAAGGCAGTGTCTATTTTTTTCTCCTCTCACTGCTACCTATAAACATGATCATCATACAAGCCAGATGTTGTGGGAAATTGCACTTGAAAATACATGTATGACGCCACGACTTCAACTTGTAGAGGCATTGGAATCTCTAGTTTATATCTCTCCCTTTTCTATATCATTGCATAAATAAATCTATTAAAATAAGTGTTTCATATAATTTGATAGAAACGATGCTCTTATTGGCAACGAACAAAACACTTACGCTTGAAAGATAATACGAAGTATATTCAATCGAATTTATATGTTGTACGATAAGTATTTACAAACACAGAAGATGACCACTGCGCATAAAGGGTTAAACCAATTAGAGGTTATAATTGTTGGAGATAATGTTTCACAAACATCCTAGTTGTCAAAAGGTGGACACCGGAGGTGAACTACAGCCGCCGCTACAACGTATGAGACGCTGGCCCAGAATTACAAGTCAAAGTCAAGTCAAGTCAAAATGCCGGATTAAAGTTGATAATCCTCCTGCGATGCAGGCCCAACATTAAACCGGCATTGAAAATCCATATTTTCCTCTTTTCCAGGAGTCTGAGCGTCTGACACACAAAGTGGCTCCAGACACGGATGTGCTTCTGGCTTCCTGCTGACGGACTGGCAAGGTGAAAGTTAGACATTCAGGGATGGTCCCCGACAAAAAACAGACGATGATCCGATGCTTAGTTAATGCTAGGCCAGCGTCGCAGACGCTTGCCCAGCATTAACTAAACATCAGATCAACATCTCGCGTTTTCCGGGAACGCCAACACTGTAAATCGCGCCAGTATGGCATGGTCTTCGCTGTGCTGCATGGCGCTCGTGGGCGGGGGCCCTAGGGTAGTGGCTAGCACCGCTGCCTTTCACGCCAGGGTCCGGGGTTCGGTTCCCGGTCTCGGCGGTTTGAAAGAAACAAAATTGTTTCTTCCCCATCCACGTGTGAAAGTTAGTATTGTGGGGAGCCTCCGTGACCGAGAGGTAGCGTGCTCGGCCTCAGACCGCCAGGGCTCGAATTTCGAATCCTGTGTCTGGAGGACAGTGTCATCTCAATCATCTCACCATCCTCAGGAGGTTCTCCTGGCCCAGTTTAGCCTATATGTGCACAAAGGTGGCCTAAAGCCCGATTCATTTCATTTTATTTACCATCGATCACAAAGGAGAAAAATGTCCGACCCAGCATGCTCAGTTGGCGACATGGAATGTAATAAGGATATTATGTATAGAAATACGGAACGCTCCTTCTGAGTGTCACGTCTATGAGCTCAGGACACCGAGAAGCTAGGCTCTATAGAATATATTCATTCATTCATTTATTGATTAAATCATTCATTCATTCAAATAATTGCGAAAAAAATGTGTTATTATGTTTTTGTTTTGCAAAAGAAACATACCAAAAACAGCAACTAAAATAATTATAAAGATGTAACAGGATTGGTACATGTAGTAGGTTTTCTTAAGATGATACAGTAGTCACAGGTGCTGACACGTCCAGAAAATCATTAATTTAATGGCAAGATAATAGCAGATCAGGAAACTATATAATATATCACACGTAGGCCTACACTACAGCATACAGATTCTAAGGATTCTAAGGAAGGATTCCATCACACCAAAGCAGCGGAAGGTAGGACCAAAGGGAAATTGTCCATTCTGCGCGAGAGCTCGCCCGCTTTGATCTTCTGAGCTCTCTACGCATTACAGATAATATCTGGTTTCCGCGGAAGCGCCGTCGCTGAATTATAAGTTCTCGGGGCTTTCTCATGGCTGACGACACAACATTGTAACTACGGGGAAGACAGATACAAAAATGGGTGCCCTGACTGAGACGCTGGGCCAAAGATTGCTGTCGGCTGGGTCGAAGTCTGTGACATTGGCTCAGGATCAAGCCAACGGCGGGCCAACTGCTTCCTAGTTAACTCCGGATGTTGAGCCAATGTAGCCAATGTTGGTTTAAGGTTGGGCCAGCATCTTCGACGTTGGCCCAACCTTAAACCAAGATTGCTTCAACATCCATTGTTTGATGATCCCTAGTTGCCATGATGGCAGGGATTGTGAACAGACGGTCAACTTGGCATATGGCAGCCACTTGGGGTCATCATTTTGCCTGATGGCTGGATGATGGCCTGCAATTACTGGCGGCGCACGCAATGTCCCGGACAGGGGACCCACCAAATTGGGAGAAGTCTCCCTCCAGACGGTGGGGGGTTGCGCACAAAGCGCATCACGTGCTTTTATCATCCCGTGCTTTTGTCGATAAAACCCGGGGTCATGCACACTCCTGAAGGCAGGCTCCTTAATCGCGCTCATTCTTCCGGCGATCTGGGTTGTCCTTGGCAACCCTCATCTGGCCCAGCAACTGCTATGACAAATACCACGTGTCCTCACTATTGACCTTTTTTAGTGTCTGCTCATCAGTTGATTCTATTTTATATTTATTTCGCTCCTAATAAAGAAGAGTAAAATAATTTTAGGACACCAGCATAGGTCCACAGTTGACCTTCTAACGTATGCGCTTAAGTTCATTCGAGATTTTATTTAGCTCCCAATAAATTTGCAGTAAAATATTTTAAAATATCAGTACGTCCATAATTGACCTACTCTGGTCTGCTTATCAGTTAATTCTAAATTTAAATTTACTCCAAAAAGGACAATTAAAATAATAACAAACAATTCAACAGGACAAGGATGATTGACTTTATAATAAAATATATTTTAACAAAAATTGTTCAGTGAAGGAGTATAGAGTATTGCATTATATATTGAATATAAAAGCAGAATAAATATTTTTTTGTTAGTGTGAAAAACTGTGTTGTTGGAATATCGTAAATAACAGATTTGCACAGTTTGGATGAATAAAACAAAAAGGGCAATTGCTATTTTTCTGGTTAATATTTGCTGGCGAATTCATTACACAAGAGAAATGTGGAGTCATGTAGAGCTTGGCAATAGCAGCTAATGCTGGTATTATCACTCAGCTCAGATGTTAATTAACGACGACAAAAAGGCGCACAAGTTAATGGCATCTTCTTGACAATTATCTCAATCCGACACACTCCGTAAAGATGTGCCTCGACGAAAAACCAAACGTCAGTTCAACCTCCGGGGTGGGACAAATACGAGTGTCATTCGCAGGCGAAGCCTGGACTCGACTGTATGATAAATCAGCAGCTGGTAATTGAATATCACTGGCCAGCCCGCGATGTGTCCACGGGGCAGCGAGTAACTGCTCTGCAAAGCCAGAAGGCAGTTACTGCTCACTTGTAAAGTGAGTAGTCACTGCCTTTTGACTTTGCGCTGCGGAGTTGTGTGGCCAGTTTTACAGTCCCTGTTCCAGTTGCCAGGTTGTTTAGTTGTACCATGGAGATAGTAAAGCCTTTACTATCTCCATGGTCGTACTGCACCGCAAAATAACCCGCGTTTGTGTGATTAGATATTCAGGGTATATTGAAGTAAAGCAGGACAGACTGCGGCTATATATTCTAGCTGAAGACAATTATTATCGCCACCCAAAACCTGAAATTCAATGCCTGATTTCCCATCCTCACCCACCGCTTTTATCCACCTGCTCTATCAATACCTCCGGGTTTTTTACGATTTGTAGTGGATAGTTGTGAGCCAATTGCTGGACTTCACACTTTCCCCTCGGTGTGCGCTGCAAATTCAGTTTCAACATGTTCAAAGCATATAGATATCTCTTAATTGATTAATCACAGATAATTAGCAAAGAAAACTGCGCTTGTGTTTTGTTCCAAAATTGTTATGTTCACAAAGTCATATAAACATCCTCATATTAAGTTCTGTTCACACCGTCATAATAAACATCTTAATAATATGTTCTGTTCACAAAGTCATATAACGGTAGGCCAACATTAAACCCTAAACAACTCATGTTTTCCGGGAATGAACAAGGGTGGATATATTAGCGGAGATAATTCAATCATAATTCAATCACTAATTTTAATTTTACGAAATTTAATCTAAGCGATATACGAATCATGGGATGGGAAAAGTAATTAAAATACATTTTGATTCCAACATGCCTGATGGCTTGACAAACGATTGAATAATTATATTACGTCTGATTAGCACATTCAACGCTGTATCCTGCCGTACAAAGCTAAAAAAAGATAGTATCTGCTCACGCTAAAGTAAGCATATACTGTCTTTTGATTGACTTTGCAGAGCAGTATCTGGTTTGATTGGCATACTGTTGATTACATTATGTATAGAACGCCACTCTCCCTGGGTAAATATGTGCATTTTGTCAGCATATCGTGATTATCATGTTATTATTTTGCCTTCTAATTATCCAGCAAACACGATACATCGACCTGATGTTGGATTAATGTTGGGCCAGCGTTGCAGCAATAAGTCTCCACCATGACAATGAACATCACTAAAACAATAAGTCTCCACCACATATATCTAGTGGGCCATGGAGACTGAATAATGAGTTTTGTACTTACTCTCCACAATCATTTATACAAATTGCATCTTTTGACCCGATGATTTTCTGTCTGTCTCTTTCTTCGCAGTGATTACATGCCTCAAATGTATGGCTCCAGGCTCACTGGTATACTGAGGCACAAGAGTAGGTCTATAACGCTTGTAATTGGAAAAGGGAATAAGTACATTCCTTCTACATGGGCAGTAAACACGATACATTGAATCAATGTTAGTTTGATGCTGGACCAGCGTCGCAAACGATAGGACAGCATTAAACCAGCATTGGTTCAATGTCTCGTATCTGTAATATGTGCAGTGTCAGCTAAATCCATCAGTTATTATGCTTCAGGATGAAAACACTCGCATGATAGAAAATGATTTGAAAACTTTCTTGATTAAAAAATGGCGTTGTGAACGCCCACGCAATCTAGATTTAATACAATGAAGGGTTTTGTGCTTAATGATTGACGAGCAATGTGTGAAAATGCGATGCTCGGCCCCGACCACCACCCCACCCTCGGGGATACTTGGAACATATTCTACACAATTATTATGTTGATGTAGCAAGAATAGTCGGGCCTACCTTGGCACATGCACGGCTGCTAAGCCGCTGAACAATACTTCTAGAACAGATTATCACCTGATCATGCTGGTGAATCATATTGGACACACAATTATTTGAGTTGTTTACTGACAGAGAGCGGAAGAGTTGTCACAGCGCATTAAGCGGTAACCCTTTACCCACAAGGATTTTTTAAATTTGATTTTCACTCACTTGAAGTTGTGTCTCGCTACCGCGATCCACAACTTCAAGTGGGTGAAAATCACTCATATTTGTCTAATTCGACATCAACCATTTACAATCCCTACTGATTGAAGTCAGAACATCAATTTACCTGATCAGTCACACTGGTGCTTGATGCCATAAAAAATGTACTGAAAACGAGCAGAGTCGTCCTTGTCGTTTAAAGCCAAAGACACACCGCCAAGACTACTTCAGACCCGACAAGACTCCACCGTCGTGGAGAGTTGTGTGAAAATCGTACATCTCGCTTGCCTACAACGATCCCCGTCCGCACCAGCCAGATTTCCCCTGCGATGACTTGTCGCGGACCTTCCTGGCCTACGACGATCCCGGACCGCGCAAGTCAGATTACCCTGCGATGACTTGTCGTGGACCTGTCAGGTGGCTAAATGCTATTTTTTGATTGACTAAGGGATCTTACGATTATTGAACGAGTCGTGGGTCTATCCACACAAATCCGACGGGTCCTGACTACATGCAACTACGACTAAACATGTCCATTCGTGTTCGTGGGACTTTTCACAATGTCGGAGGTATTGAATCGCAACAGTGTGGCTTGGATGTAAAGCGTTAACGTGATCAGTTATGATCACGCACGCGGAGATATTTGAATGGAATAAGAGTCGCTAACAACATCAGATGTAATTGCGTGGTCATCAATTAGACTGAGAAAAAAGATGGATGACGAAAGGTAGACAGCGCCCCGCAAAGTATACATCACATACACGTCCTGCGGCAAAAAAAACCCAGGACGGTGTTGATCTAACGTCGGTACAGCGTCACAGACGCTGGCCAGACATTAAATCAACATCGTCTCCGTGTTTGTCGGGGGACGTACCGCCGTCGGTGGGTGATAAAAACAGAGCCGCCGTTACAATTTCACAATACCTAACAACAATTATCCACCGCGGACTGGAATGAAGAATCGTTTTGTGATAGGAGAGATGACAACTGCATTAGGCTTCATTGCATCAGCTCACAGTTATTATGACTTGATTCGGCTCCGGATCGCGGCTGGTTCAATGCTGGCACGTGTGTCCGGCGTTCTGTAGGGTGAGGGGAGAATAATGAGACAAATCAATAAACAACACTCCCGGTCGGCGCCGCGGCCCACCACGGAGGCTCAAGCCAAATTAACAAGTTTTATGAGTGAGTGCATGGCGTATTTTCAAAATAAATAATTTCGGGCAGATTCTGCGTGTGATAAATAATTTATTCCCGTACTATAGACTCTACTATATAAACATTTAACATTTAAAATTTTCAGGCAGCCGCTGAGCCCTTGTTCACGACAAAAAATCCACCCAACCCCCCTCCCTACCCCTGGAAATTGAATGCTGTCCCCCTAATAAGAAAATGAAACAAACACATATAATCGGGACCGGCGGTTAAATTTCAGCAAACGCTTTATGACTCATTGCCTGATCAATGATGGGTCAGCATTACAGACGGTGGACCAACATTGCCCCGCTATTGGGTTGGATATCTTGAAGTTGTGTCAATCACGTCTAATACCCGTTTCTGGCTGTTTTGTTTGTTATTAAAACAAGAAAATTTGATGGAGAGAAGAGCATTAAATCTGTTAGATTGGAATAAAGTTTGAATCAAATTATACACGTGTAAGGAATTTTTACCATTTCGTCCCCTTGGAGTTGTAAGGTGCTAAACTGCCACTTTACAAAGTGGCAGTTTAACACCTTCCAACTCCAAGGGCACGATTTGGAAGTTGTGGGTCTCGGTAGTATATAGCAAGACACAAAATGTTAAATTATATGAAAGATTCGATTCTATAATGTATCCCTTTTTCAAGTGTTAACAAAGCAGAAATTATGCTCGTAATGTGATTACGTCCGGCACTCAGTAAAGCACTGCTCTACAAAGCCAAAAGACAGTAATTACTCACTTGTAAAGTCAGCAGTTTCTGCTTTTTGGCTTTGCCCTGCAAAATAGAAGACACCGAAGTAGTCTTTCATCTCCTTTTCTGCAACATGAGGGTTTCTCTACCAATAACATCCAGGTGGTTTTGCGCTATTAGACAATAACCGTTATTGCACCTTATGAGGAGATGACGTGACGAGTGCGCATTACAAAGATACTGGAAAGAGAACTAAAAATAATATACAACCCCCATCAGCATTATACCTTACTACTCAGTTTGAATGACACCGATACCCACCACCAATACCCACCATAGCGATAAATGCCAACATGGCATAGCCATATTCTTTAGGATGATCCACATTAAAGGGAGGAGATTCCCATCTAAAACCCCAGGCTAGAATTCCTCACTTTATAGGCACAGCCAAAAGACTTATTATTTGATCTTCTCATAATCATTTTCTTCTTATTTTGATAATACGTTCTTATAATGGGGCTGGTGAGATGAATCAGATAACACTGACCTCTAGATACAGGATTGGAAACTAGAACCCAAGCGCTCTAAGGCCGAGCACGCTATGTTTCGGTACAAGGCAGTATGGGGATATCGATGTGAAGAGTGCGCAGCACGTGGCCCTGTGCGAAGGTAGCGTAGATGCACTGCTTTCAACCTGACGAGGCCGCCGTTAGCGTGATCGCTTAGTTACATGTATATTGTGAGGATTGACATTTCTCTGAAAGACCCACGCAGGATCAGTGTGGTTCGAACCTGGGACACAAGGCATGCATAACTGGCGTGGCAGTCAGGCGCTCCATCAATGCGCTATGTCCCCCTCGTCATATATATATAGGAATAACGATGAATCTCAGACATTTTGAGGTATCGATTACTTACCAGAGGTTTATTGGTTTCATTCACCAATATTCCCCGGGTGGAAGACAATAATTACAGCCATATACTCTCATCTTCACCGTAATGAACCAATTATTTGACGACAGCAAATGCGACGCATAGGATATTGCTGCATAAATCAAGTCATGTGGCAATGGACAGAATCAATCAAAGTGTTCATCGTCTAGTCAACTTATTTTGCTATCTCATAAAGATGAAGTACCCTTTTGCTGTGCTGATAACTTGCATCGACTGGAATAATTCTGAAAAATTTCTGCATTCCTTATGGAATATGGTTCCAAATGTCTTCTATTATAATGATTGATTGATTGATTGATTGATTGATTGATTGATTGATTGATTGATTGATTGATTGATTGATTGATTGATTGATTGATTGATTTAATGATTGATTGATTGATTGATTGATTGATTGATTGATTGATTGATTGATTGATTGATTGATTGATTGATTGATTGATTGATTGATTGATTGATTGATTGATTGATTGATTGATTGATTGATTGATTGATTGATTGATTGATTGATTGATTGATTGATTGATTGATTGATTCAACACACTGTACTGCATACTATGACTATTTGCAAGTAAATGGATAATGTGCCTCGGAAAAGTGTCACTGTGATAATAAACCTAGCTAAAACAATAAATTGAAGCAACATTGGTCCAAAGTCTCCTGTTTTTTGTGCATGGGCAGTGATTGTCGAGCTGTGGCGGCGGTTTGGTTCACAGGAATATGTGAGCAGCACGCTACATGACCGGACAGAATGCTGAGAAGCCGAGCCATTCCAGTGACAAGAGAAACCACTCACTGTGAACACCAGCCAGGTCATGTGGGGGATGTGAACAAGCTATGCCGTCATGCACACAAGACTCATTCAACTGGGCCCCACCTATATTAGACACAGCTTTATCACGGGTCTGATGGTGTATGAATTTATGTGGTTATTAAAACGGAATCACCGTGCCTCCTCGTGCCTCGCCGGGGCCTCAACGTGCCTCACAAGGCCTCGTTGGAGGCAGCGCCGCAACCCGGCGCCGTTAATCCCTAAATATGAGCGCCATTTAGCCTGCCACATCGAAGACCAGGCAATACCGGCGCGATTTACCGGCGTTTTTGGCCACGCACAGTCGTTTTCGCATCGCAGAAAAGGCGTGCTCAAGCTTTGCTCCAATGATTGGCCTACGTCTGGGACGTTGGCCAATCATTGAAGCAGCGTCGTAGCAACGTAGCGGCAACGTTTGGTGTTTCCCAGGTCTCCCAATCTCCCACAGAAAACAAAACACCCTGCGAAGAAATGTCGACACAAAACCCTGGTATCAGGTGCACTTCACTTCGCTCCAGCAAACACGCGACGCCGACCCAATGCCAGGTTGATATTGGGCCAGCGTCTACGGAGCTGGTCCAACCTCAAACCGGCATTGGTTGATCGCATCGTGATGAATACGTGATGGCTGGACACTAAAAAATGGCATCAACTCTTTATAGATGGAAACAAAGATGGCGTTATTAGTCTGTGGCAGACCACATAAAGTCAGGCAGGTCAATAAGCTGACCTGGGGGAATTGCGGTGGGAATCTCAAGTGGGTATGTTTTTTAATCGTTCTCATTTATCACGGCTACACGCAGTCGTATCATGTGATGTGCATTTATACTCAGTGTTAGCCTAACTCCATATGCGAAAATCCGAAAACATTTTACTTGACATGTGAAATATTTTGTTTGCATAAACATATTTATTTTTTTGGGGATTACAAGCAGTTTTTTGTTCTACAAAGTTGATTTCCTTGTTCTGAAATACTGAATGAACAAAAGCCACGGAAGACGTACAGCCCAATGAGAAGCATTTTGTCCGGCCTAGTCAAAACCCTCGTAAAGCGAACCTTTAGACTGCATCCCGCACACAACCTGATGGTTAAAGATGAATGAAAAGGCGATACATTGTACACAAAATACCGTGTAAAAAATATTCGTCCAGTCGTTTTGACTACACGTAACTTAAATGTCCCACAGTTGCTGCCAATAGGTTAAATAATTATTTTCCCAATTATTTTCAAACAAATAGAAAGTGGACTGGAGTAAAAGACACAACGGGTCAAAATTGGAGCGACTAGAGGTAAATAATATTTAAATGCATTTGTACAAGTTTAAGAAGGTTTGAACCCAACTGCTAAAAATCAGGCTGGCTACTCAGCAAACGCAAGAAAATGAAACAATGTTTAAATAATCTTGGTCCACCGTCTACGACTGGATCAACATTGAACCAGCATTGTTTCAAAGTATCGTGTTTCCTGACTAAACTGCCAGATATAGTCTTACAAACGGCAATCATTCAGAAAGTCAGTTAAAAGGTCAAACAATCATACTTATCTCTGTCAAATAGCCATAGATATTTCTATAATTGTACCGTTGTGTAAATCATTTCGTGTCAGTGGGTGCCAGATAACAACCCATGACGTGATTTATGTTCATGGCGGTCAGCTACATCACTGTAATGAGGTGACATGTGGAGATGTACGATGCTACGTGACCACTAGTGACCCAGACAGGCCGCCCTGTGACTCCAGCACTGCTCCGGGGAATACATGCATAAATAAATAGTTCTCTCAACCTCTATTTCCGTCACTTTAGACCATCAAGTGGCGTTAAAGTAGGTGACCCTCTCGTCTTTGTAATTGTGTGATTTGGGAAATATTCAAAAGGCTCGGAGCCTATTTTTTACAACGTTGTGCTGTATCCTTTGAAATGTGTGTAAGTAAAGAAATTGAAAAAAAAAAAACTAGAAAAGGAGTCCCGGCTTTAGTCTGTTTCAGTGCTTTAGACACAAAAAATGGCCTAATATTTGCATTGTAAACATAGCTGTATTGGTTTTCCTCATGGGTTAGAAATTTACAGGGTATAATTATTGAAAGAACCAAGGAGACAGGTATATCTTCAACGTGCAGGCCTATTCCTTCCACCACCATCGCTGATAAGTCAGTGTACGCGTCTATACGATGTACCTGGTACACACAATGTACGCCTTCCCACCCAATACCGGTTAAATGTTGGGCCAGCGTCGCAACCCACCGCTGGTTCAATGCCAGTCAATCGTATTCGACGCTGGCCCAACAATGAAGCAGAATCGGGTGATTGTCCCGTGTTTGCTCTGACTGCCATACGGGTGACCTTTCATCCCCCGAAAGGCCACTACCCGGATAAACACGATACATTAGCCCGATTGTGAAATAATATTGGGCCACCGTCTGCGACGCTGGGCCAACATTATTCCAATCAAAACCCTTTAAGCCCTTAACCACGAATATAATCGTGGATATTTTTTTTCTAAAGATTTTTCAAACACGAAAGTACCCTACCCAGGGACTTCAAACGTTATATTTGACATGTTCATAAGGACTGGTGTACAGAAATGTGAATTGTTTCCCATACACAGCACCCCTTTTTCCCATTTTTCCCAAACTCATGCAAAATAAATAGGATACCGAAATCGAAATTGAAATATTTTGTTAAATAGTATGATTTACATCAGTTACAATGTAATAAACAGTGTAATAATTAACCCTTTCTCCGCTAATTACGACTATTATCGGGTTTAATCTGTTTAATTAGGAGGTTAAATCGCACTCATCAGAAATATAATGTGTGTTTACCCATTAAAAAGTGCAAATAGTCCCAAATTAAACCAATAAGAAGATTTTCCACCCACTTGAAGTTGTGGGTCGCGGTAGCTAGGTACACCTTCGGGGGGGGGGGGAGTACAATTTTTAATACTATAACTTAGCGGTTAAAGGGTGCAGAAAATAGTCAAATTGATGTAGGCTTAATATGTAGAAAATCATCATACACGATAAACTGTGCTGATGAATCTGTAGTTTGTGGATATCACCTGATCACTGGATAGAATTCACTGAAGTAGAGTTGTGAATGTTTATACACTTCTTATCAACGTAGAAATCAATAGACCTGATTCGCTCTATGAGTAAACGCGTTTGTATAAATCATTATTATTGTAATAAATTCAACAACACAGATTCAGTTCTTTATGGAAACCGTGTGCCTGGCTGTCATACGTTCACTGTTTACACTGTTTTTATATAAAATATGCTAGCTAGTTACCAAAAATACCCTTTAGTTGGTGATGATTAAATGTGATACACATATTTTATGACTTGAAAATTTTAGATATGATAAAACTGACAGTAAACATACACATTTTTTTTCTCGTTTTGTATCTCGGCCATATTACGATTACAGTAACTCAAGTTACCGTCATCAGTGTATCCGTCACATGTGCATTTTTGCTGAGATTTGTCTCTAAATTCCACAGGAATATCCCACTGATTATTTTTCTTCACACGTATCACGAAGATTTCATTAAGGCCCATCCTGGCAAACACCACAAATTGTTGATTTAATATTGATGCTGCGCTAAAATTAAATCAACATTGAACTAACGTCTTGTCCCTAGTTCCTTCCCAGACGGATACATCTGCATAATTCTATTTTCCTGTGCCGGTCGGGCGGATGTGTGTATGGATGACGCCCTAATGTCTCATTGAGCAGTGTTGAGTGATCAAGTGTTCAGCAGCTGGCAATACCAACTACATCTGAGATTGACTGGGAGACGAAGACAGACCCGACTTCTCACTCTCCCTCTCATCCGGACTTGTGATCATTCGTTCCCTTGGATATCAAAGGGTGTATCTGCCACTTTTAAAGTAGCGGATATTTTTTGCATAAACATATTTATTTATTCTTATATAAGGAGACACGTTAGTACTGAGGTTGACAAGCAGTTCCTGAATTTATTTCGCAATTCATTTCGTCTACGTAGATTTAGTAAAAAAAATTAAAAGAAAAAAAACATTTTCTTGCAGAAAATAATGTCCCTAAAAATGTTTGTTACCGAAGACACACCACCATTAACATGATTAATCGCTAAGAAAATTAATAAAAAAAACACATCAAATGTCGTATGGTTACAAATATCGCAAATTAAATTGTCGCATAGGAGATAAGCACGTAGAGATGCAGTACCACAACAGTATAGACTTATCTAGTAAACTGATAGATGTTCATCGTCGGAGTGAAACAGCTACACATATACACATAACCTGCTAACTACTTATGGGCCGTGCAAAGCCAAAAGGCAGTATCTGCTTTTAGATATGAGTAAGATACGTGATAATTTGCTTGACATCATCTCCATTCAACGGCCAAGTTACTCTGACCCAACAGCAGGTAGAAAATACCGCTGGCCAAGATGGAAACTGGTAAATCCGGACTGAGAAAATCAGACTCCCAATGCCACAGTGGTAAATTATTTTGCTAAGTGCTTAGGCCTAGATGAGATCTGATTATTCTACATCGTGGTATGTACTATATTAGTACTAATAATAGCCGAGACTCAGAGGACTTCTATAGTCATTTTATGAACATCGCCTGAACGATCACTTCAGAAGTACGACTGTATAAGATTGAAAACCTTTTCGTTTACGAACACTTACATGTTGAAGCCGCCACACGGACTTTGTGAAGGATATGTTATCATATGTCACGGAAATATAAACAGTAGGCCTAATAAAAGCCGTTGGATAAATTCCGTTTATGCAATAAAAGCCTATCGACAAACTCTTCGTCCGCCTATGTGTGATAAACCGTTTCAAAAGTACTTTTGTGTAGATTCAGAATATATATTAATATGTCCAGTATTTAAATCTACGACTTATGACTCATTTTGACATATCAATAAAATGCCATGCAGATCCGAAAGCTTGTGATACTAGGTTATAGTTTACCCTGGGCCTATAGAATATCATGATCAAGGTGACTTAGACTTTTGTTCCAGGTGTTGCGTGTTATGGCTGTCAATATCTTTTCAGAGCTGACAGTAAAGACCAGCGTATATGGTGTGACAGCGTTCTACTAATAGAAAAGTCATGTCTGCAGGGACTCACCCTTGCAGCGTGAGGATCCGCTTTTGATGTGTGATTCTGACGTCAATAATCGATCCTCGCGCTGAAAGAATTACAATTTTATACTGGGCGTAGACCTAAGAAGTAGGTATTTAAATCACCGGGAAAGAGTTTACTACGACATTTTTAACGATTTCAAAATTATAACCCTTCGGTATTAATATGATTGATCAAAACATTTCAGCACAGTTAATTCCCAGTTGACATGCGGCCGTGTGGCTACTTTTAACACTTTAGGTCCTCACGATGCATTAAAGCATCATTTTACATCCCTGAAAACAGATTTAATTTTCCTACAACCAAGGGCTTTAGAACAGAAATTCCCATGAAACTGGTTTACCAATACGTGGTAATTTTCTGTTTTTTTTTAAACCACATTAAGTCATCTTCATCCGCTACAAGTCGAGAATTGCGGTAGCAATTCGCGGCTTGTTGTGGAGGAAGATGACTATGGTAAACTCAGGCTTGAAAGGGTTAACCCGTTTACTGTTGGAACCGTATAGCTAGTCTATGTACGGTTTCAAGCATGATTTAGATCAATAGAGATATCACTACAAATTCAATTCTATCAAAGAGTTTTGCTAGATTCTTAGTTAATCTTTTAATTCAATATTGGAGCTGTCGATTTTTCATAAATATAAATATTTTTCGTCATTTAAAGCTGGAAATTGCGTTAGCAATTCTAGCTTCGAATGAATGAAAAATAGAATCAAACAATTCAACAGACAAGGGGTTGAAAAACACATCTGTTCGGACAGGCATAGTTTAATGTTATCACTCAATTCTAAAGAAATAAATCGTTCTATTGTAAATACGGGCCTCATGCAGACAAAATCAAAGAAGATCAGGAGGCGCTTTCAAGAAAAAAAGAAGCTCAGACACATACCCCTCTAACAAACAGGATATATCGCACCATTGTTGGTTTGATGCTGGTACACCGTCTACGACGCCGGCCCAACATTAAATGGTTCAACTCTGGTGTTAGTTGGGCCCAGATAGTTCATTGCTGTTCCGACGTTGGCCCAATGCCCCCTTGAGACGTGTGATCCGGATGTTGATTACCGGCTCAGAAAACATCACCGTGCTAAAACTAAGCTTATAACCCCGTCAGCGCTGGGGTCGACTTTTGACATCAGAATCTGACATTAAAATTCGATCCCTACGCCGAAAGAACTAAAATATTAACATACATGACGTAGCCCTATGAAATGAAGCGGAAAGAGCTAACTAAGACATTTACGACATTTTCAAAGTAAATAAGCCTTTGATATCCTTGATATCCAAAATATTTCAGCCCTGTAAGGGTTAAATAGAGACTGCACTTCGCCATTGTCATCTTCATCTCTGATTTGTACAACAGAAATAACCAATCAGCTAAGTGTGGCATATGTTACGGATCGTAAAGCTTTCCATCAGCTGGGGTACAGTGTGAACTGTACGGGGATCGACTTTTGATGTCAGAGACTGACGAATGACGTCAAAAGTTGAACCCCCCCCCACTGAAATAATTAAATATGTAATTAGAATGATCAGAAATGAAGCAGAAATAGCTAAGCACATTATTTGTGATGTTTTACCAGTTTAACATCGAATAACCCTTTGGTCTGTATAGTATAACTATGTTTATACAAAAAAACATTTAAACAATACTCTGAGGAACGGTTTACTTTAGTATACAAAAAATATATCTTATATATATATATATATGTAAACTATTATATATACAAATGTATTCTCTTTGTTTTATGGAGTGTCTATAACAAAGAGTGATAGACAGATTATGATTGTACTCCGAGGAGAATCTTAAATACTTGTCGACAAAAGCTGCTAAACAATAGATGCAGCCGACTTTACATTTATCCCCTGGTCACTGGACCTGCTCATTCGTATGCCATTTCAACTCAACGGAGAGCATACAGCCATGCAGCCATTTCGGAGTATTGCACTTATCGTACACATTGCCATTGTCACTCCTACCAGGTACGAAATCGCGCGACAGACAGCGACATTGGCAAAGCGCCACGCTCTAACCATTGCACCACATCCCACATCAAATGTGTTTTTCTCATACCATCTTTCAGATACTGATTGAAAACAATATCCAAGCAAGAACGATACATTGACCCAATGTTGGCCCGCCGTCTCCGACAGCGGGCCAGCATTTACCCAACATTGGGTCAATGTATCGTGTTTGCTGAGATAGCCAAGCGTAGATGTCGGCATCTCTCCTGCGGATATCAGTACTGGCGTTTACAAGTATGTCTTGTAACAGTAGACATGCCGGTAACAGGGACTCTCCAGCAGTCCCTACCTGATCGGGATCCACCCCCCCCCCCCTCCGGCAAACCGGCCTGTGTCAATATCCAGGCGTCGAGGGGGGTCGCGCGAACCCTTTGTCTGGCAAACAGGCGGCGAAGAGGGATCTCACATAATTTTTTGATCCAATAAAATATCTGGATCGCTGCAGGATCAAAAACACTCCCGTCTGGATTTACCGGGGGGATTCATTCCGCGCTTCCACACTTGTTCTTTTCATCTGGAGAAGGGCTTCAAATTGGCGTCTGCTCATGCCAATCCCGGCAGACGAGTCGTCCCCTTGGATAAAAAGGGTGTACCCTTTTATATCCAAGGGGTCGAGTGATCTTTTCTCCTGCTGGAGTGGCAGACTGACATTTACGTAAAAACGTAATAAGCTATTTATTCAGCGGTGGAAAGCGCTTTGCAGAGCAGCATCGGCCCTTACGGTGCTGAAAAAATCGAATATACCTTAGAGACAATAAAGTTTTTACTTCAACCCTCGAGGCGCTCATTTTTTTTACATAAACCAAGAGAACCAAGTTTTTTCAATTTGAAATCTTTATAAATGTCTTAGTTAACTCTTTCCGCTTCCGTTGAATACCTATGTTATGAGTCTACGGCCATTATAAATGCTTTACTCTTTCAGTGCGATCGACTTTAGACGTCAGAATCTGACGTCTACATACGTCAGATTCTGGCGTCTAAAGTCGATCCCCGCGCTGAAGGGGCTAAACACGTCATAACTGTCTTGGCTAGCTCTTTCTGCTTCATTTGAATACCTATAGATATTTGGAAATATTTTTAGTATTTTAGTGCGGGGATTGACTTTCCACGTCAGATTCTGGCGTCAATAGTCAATAAACCAGATGTTATATCTGTAAATATCAAAGTCTCCACCTTCCACACTTAAAGTTGATTGTCAATTCACTATTGATGGAGATATATAAATAAGTGCCATGACGGATCTGGAAATTAGCCCTGAAACTTGTCACGAAATATTGTTAACCAGTTACCTCTAAGTGACAGTCAAACTGAATAAGCAATTGTGTGATAGACAGGTAGACAAGAGGAAACAAGAGAAAGATGTTTCTGATGACTACAATTCTTTTCTGCAAGGCCGAAAAGACAGTAACTGCTAACTAAAAGTAACCCAGCAGAAACAAGACTTTGTATCAATGTTGGTTAAACCTTGGTCCAACGTCGTAGACGTTAAACCACCATTGATTCAACGTCTTGTGTCTGCTGAGAAGTATTGCCTGTCGACTTATTTTCAGGGAAGAATCAGCCTCCTTCTCAGGGCCACACTAGCACAGCTAGGTGGCCCTGCTACAGTGCTTTGAGATTCTCTTCTGTAATTGCTGCTTCCTTGCACATATGAGAGACACGTTTATATAATTATGTCTCCCCTATACTGGGCTATGGTTGTCATTATATGCCTAGTATTATTATGACCAGTACATGCGATCAACCTGTGTTGTAGTTGGTCCATCCTATACAATGACGGCACAGCATAAAAGCAGTATGCGATGTGCGTCTTTTACTTGTGTTGTTGTAGACTTGCTTTTGTGTAAGACCAAGATACCAACAGAATGTCCAAAGTGATGTTAACAACCACTCTTTGTTTAATGTTGGGACAGCATCTCAGATTGTGGATTAACATGAACCCAGCGCTGGGTCATCGTTCTTACTGGTGTGCAGTCTCAGTCAGTACGACACACTGACCCAATATTGGTTTAATGCTGGTCTATCGTTTGCGATGCAGGCCCAACACCAAGAAAACATTGAGCCGGTGTAGACCTATCCTGTTTACGATGTAGAATTGACAATGCTGGATTGATGTATGCCAATTGTCTACGACGCAGGCCCAACATAAAATCAACATTGACCATGTGGTTTAGAATGTCAAGGACACCATTTTTGTCAAATATTGCCTGATTGGCCAGATACACAATCAGGTCAAATTCATGAATACGTCCACAGAACATATTTTACAGTGCAATCAAACAGAGCCACTAGCTAGTGGAAGGATGGTGGATCTAATGAATGAGAATGGGGCCGAAAAGGAATGCGAGTATAATATTGCACATTACCGGCAAGTCAGTTCGAAAACGTCTGTCAAACAGCGAGCGAGGCCATTAGGCCAAGTTGGTCTGCGACCTTGGCAGTAACGAAACTTGCGTGGGAAGATGGTCAAAGTACGCAACAGATAGTAGGATGCGAGCACAATACATGAGTCCGGCATTGATAAAGGTGATGGGGCGCTAAATCAACACTGAACCGACTTATTTTGTCGGCTGCTACTGCATTCCGGAAACAACATGTCACTCGAGGAAACGATAGTTTAGCTGGGCTGTGACAGCAGCAAGCCGTCACACAGAGAGGCTGAGTGGCCCCTAGTCCTAGACATAGTCAACAGTCCGCCAAATATTCTGTCCTCAAATTAGTCTTGTTATATGGAGAGGAGAGACAAGGTGTCCGCCTGAAATCATCCAGAAAAGTGCGGTACCGATGTCGGTACAGCTATGGAACGGTGTCCGGGAAGATGGGCCATAGCTGGACAGTACTGTTCTGCAAAGCCTAAAAGCAGTATCTGCTTGGTTGTAAGGTAAGCATATATTGCTTTTTTGGCTGTGTACGGCAGAGTACTCAGTCAGCGTATTGTGTCCATCTGCGAAACGTCACGCGCGCATCCAAATTGTGTGGTCGCTCAAAGCCAAAAGGCAGCAACTGCTTACTTGGAAAGTAAGCAGCTGCTACCTTCTGGCTTTGCAGGGCGGAGCTGCTCGTTCAGTAAGAATGCCGCCTGATTCATGTGGTTGGCTTTTTGTCGGACAGGTGAAATGTGGGACGGCCTGTGGTGCGGAATCTCTGCGGAGGATTTCTATTACTGCTGTGCAAAGACCAAAGGCAGTAACTGCTTACTTTTCGAATAACCACTTACTGCATTTTGGCTTTGCAGAAATATCTGACAAAAGGTAGTAACTGCTTATTTTTTAAGTAACAAGTTATTGCCTTTTGGCTTTGCAGGTAGATCTCAGGTTGGACTCCCTTCTCACAGGCTATCCTTACACCTACAACCAGCTCGCTAAATGATTGTTAATTTCTGGTGTAAGCCGAGCAGACAGGTTGTGTAGTCTGTCTTCCATCCTACCTCGTTTACTGCCATGAGCTGCAACAACGGGGTATCAATGTGATTTAATAACTCCAACTGAATTTATCAATAGGTAAAAAATAACAAAAGCTCACATCAAAAGGAATATTATCTTCAAGATGAAATATTGAGGTTGACTGGCTAATGCTGGAGACTGGTGTAGTGGTTATCGTCACCGCCTGTCGGACAAGAACACGTATTCTGGTACAAGTTACCATATATCGTAGGCTTCGGATTGGTCAAGATGGCCATCTCGACCATACGGTTGTACGGTTGTACGAGAATACGGGCCCAGACGTAGGGGCTCACATCCCACTCTGGGTGTTTTTAAACTGCACTTCAGACTAAGGATTCTAGTTTCCCACAATCATTAGTCTGGAGTGCAGTGTAATTTCATTCTAATCTCATTGTCCTCCTTGGGTTCTCACGACCCAGTTGTATGTGCACAAAATGTACAAAAACCCCATTCATTTATTTTTTACTCTGAATAAATAATTATACAATAGCGTGTGTTTGGAGTTAATTATGTTCATTTGAGAACCGACTTGTGAGAGTTGATCACGACCAGGGTGTTTTGAAACCCGAGGGCGAAGCCCAAGGGTTTCAAATCTCCATGGGAGTGATCAACTCTCACAAGAAGGTTCTCAAATGAACATAATTGCCGACAAAACACACGCTATTACTATTATTACCATCATAAACCTTAATAAATGATGTCCCCTTCATAGTGTTCATACTGCGATCGTAAGCTGGAAGGTGGTGCCGTCAATTTGCGGTGTAGGCCTATAGCTGCACGAATGCTGGTAATTGAGCTGGGCGTCAACGCCTTGCCGTCCGCATAAAACTTCCGCAGATGATCAGCAGGTGGATATCGGTCTTGCCTCCACTTCCATTCTGTCCAGAGCATTTTCAGATAAATCCGACTCTTGGCTGCTGGCCATTTAAATGTTAAATGATTCCGTAGCCATAGCTTACAGTTACCCGCTACTTACTAGGTCTAGCACAAGGTCACGGTGTGTACACAAGCGTGTAGTCTAGCAGCGCCACCGCCGCTGATGGCCTGATCGCGGCAGGTGCCCTGATCTGAGCCGTACACCTGTACTCAAGCTACACACCTGACATCTATTTGATACCTCTTTCGTCAAGAGGTATCAAATGTAATTTGAAACCTCTGATTTTCATTTGATACCTGTGTTATTGTATTCACACATGGCCAAATCGGTGTTATGAGAGCACTACAACCCCCTATGTGGTAATAATTGTTTGTTATTCATCGATTTTTCGCTATTTGAAGCTGGAATTGCTACTGCAAATTCTGGCTTCAAATGACAAAAAATATTTTGATTGATGAAAAATAAACACTTCAAAATTTAAATTAATTGATTTGCTGAGAATAACCAAACCAATTTTCTCAATTTCAGTGACCCTACATTTGGACTGTAACATGTAGCAACACATATAATACGGTTTCAGCAGCACCTGGGCTAAAGAGAGTAATTTAGGACATTGTGTTCTGATGCTACTATATAAACTACAAAACAAAAGAAAAATGGTTGCATTTTCAAATGTAGATTTTACCACAAAAAAATTGCATCATTAGATGTGTCCAGCAGACGAGTAGGTTGTTTACGTCATCGGTATGCAGCTGATGTGAACGTGTTCGTCAAGTGACGTTCACGTATTATGTAGGCATATTCCTGACGTAAACGTGTACGTCAAGTGACATTTATGTGTGATGTGAACGTATACGTCAAGTGGCATACACGTATGACATGTACAGCTGATGTGAATGCATGTACGTAAAGTGGAGTACATGTATGATACACAGCTCATTTGAACGAATAAGCTACGTCAAATGGCGTATGGCGTACAGCTGATGTGAATGTGTACGGCAAGTGGCGTATTACATACAGCTGATGTAATACGTGTAGTCAAGTGACGTATCACGCACATCTGATGTGAAGGTATACGTTAAGTGGCGTATTACGTACAGCTGATGTGAACATAGGCCTACGTCAAGTGGTGTATCTCGTCCATCTGATGTCAATATATATGTCAAGTGTTGTATGACGTACAGCTGATGTGAACGTATACATCAAGTTGCATACATGTATGGCGAGTAAATTGCTTTTAAAACCTAATAATTGATGACTTCGTTGTATACTACTGTAACAGTCACTATATATATTACCAGTGAAGTAAAATACCAGCATTGGCTGAGAGCCTCGTGATGCAAAGGGGTGCAGGGATGGCGGAAGCCATGATTTAAACTTAAACTTATCCAAAAGCAAACCTTTGGAGGGGAACACCTAAATCCTTCTATTAATCTCTTTGGGAATAGGTCACCCCCAATGCCTGATCATTATGTTTTCCCTGTTCTGTAATATAAAGGTAATAAAATGTAGCACCATACGGTTTCTGTGACCTGTACTGCCGTGCACAGCCAAAAGGCAGTAGCTTTTTTGGCCTTGCAGAGCAGTTTACACATTGCCTGACAGGACGTCATACCATGGCAACCAAGAACGACACACTCAACACAACACTCTGCCAACGTTATGTCAGTATTGGCACACGGCCCGGACCAAGTGGCACCTCGTCAGCCTCTGATACCTGGATTATTCGGGTTGGCGTTGTTTGCACTCGTACTTAGCAGCTTCCCGGGGAGACCCCGATTATACTAAGCCCCACATAAGCCAAACCAATTCCCAGCAATCTCCGCCGTAATGAAAATATTCAGGAACGCGTTGGAGCGGCGCTGAACGAAATCTGTGTTGACGGTTGGTTATCAGGACACGTCATGACACCTCTCAGACAGTGTAAAAATACAGGTCATTTGACCAAAGAGATTATCATATTGGCTCGGGGTCCTGCAGTCAGCCAGGTTATGTCTGCTGCGCAGCTAATGCAAACTGGGATCCCACACAGAAACACGAAGCGCTGAGCCGATGGTGGTTTAATGTTGGGCCAGTGTCGCAAACGGCTGCTGGGGTTGCAAGACATTCTCTAAAATAGTTGTCCCGGGACTGGAGTAAAAGTCGAAACTGCTTGCTGGGAAAAAACCCCAGATGACATTTTGCACCATTATCCGAAACAGTAATATAGACCAGCTTTCAAAGGATACTCCAGAATAATTCGTTTTAGTTTTCCGGCCCCATGGAAACCAGAGCCGGGTCTCCGTCAATCTCATCTGCATGGGTAAATTTGTTTCTCGTCTGCAACACCGCTGCCGCGCGGTTGACATTATTGATTTCTAAAGACTTGAGTCCCGTGAAGTTTGCGGGTGTAAGAAACCAGAGGAAATTCTAAACTGGGGAATTGTTTTAACCCTTTTACCACCAAATTATTCAATTTGAATTTTCACCCACATGAAGTTGTGTCTCGCTGACGCGATCCACAGCTTGAAGTGAGTGAAAATTATTCAGATTTGACAAAATAGAGGCCAACTCAAATCTTGCTGTTTGATGTCACATTTTATCTTTAACATATTTCAAATGTGGTACTTTATGTGCCAATAAAAATGAAATCCCGAATATATGCAGCACCGGCGGTTAAAGGGTTAAATAGGCACAGTAATATAAGCACATCACCGCCACTCGTCAATATACATTGGCCCAAAGCTGGACCAACACGCATCGGTTCACATTGTTGTTGCTGTTAGCCTTTACAGCGCTGAAATATTTTTGCATAAATCATGTGCGAAAGCCGATTACTATTGACCACCAAAGACCTGGTTCAAGATTATGAGGACAAAATTCAGACGAATTTATTTGTCTTAGATTTTATTAAGAAGGCTTTTGATGTGGTTCCCCAACAAAGTTTACTCCACAAACTTGATCATTACTGAATTAGGCGATCTACAATATTT
The DNA here is from genome assembly GCA_964017125.1 of Flabesymbios commensalis. Taxonomy (NCBI): domain Eukaryota; kingdom Metazoa; phylum Annelida; class Polychaeta; order Terebellida; family Flabelligeridae; genus Flabesymbios; species Flabesymbios commensalis. Next base: position 54,494,647 of record OZ024911.1, read on the forward strand.
TGGATTCAAAATTGTCCTCATCACTCGGACACAAAAAGTAGTAGTAGATGGTATTTTTTCGGTTACTGCTCATGTAGGTTCTGGTGTACCACAGGGTACAGTCCTTGGCCCGATCCTATTTATGTGCTATAATAACGACCTCCCATCCTTGGTCTCATTTGATATTAG
>OZ024911.1:54495014-54572582 GCA_964017125.1 Flabesymbios commensalis
CCAGAGGTTAGAAAAGAAGTTTAGTTATACTGGCGTTAAACTAGCTTTCGGGATACGGCCATAAGATATTATTTATAATAATAATAATAATAATAATAATAATAATAATAATAATAATAATAATAATAATAATAATAATAATAATAATAATAATAATAATAATAATAATAATAATAATAATAATAATAATAATAATAATAATAATAATAATAATAATAATAATAATAATAATAATAATAATAATAATAATAATAATAATAATAATAATAATAATAATAATAATAATAATAATAATAATAATAATAATAATAATAATAATAATAATAATAATAATAATAATAATAATAATAATAATAGTGATAATAATAATAATAATAATAATAATAATAATAATAATAATAATAATAATAATAATAATAATAATAATAATAATAATAATAATAATAATAATAATAATAATAATAATAATAATAATAATAATAATGATAATAATAATAATAATAATAATAATAATAATAATAATAATAATAATAATAATAATAATAATAATAATAATATTAATATTAATAATAATAATAATAATAATAATAATAATAATAATAATAATAATAATAATAATAATAATAATAATAATAATAATAATAATAATAATAATAATAATAATAATAATAATAATAATAATAATAACAATAATAATAAAATTTCATAGCGCCTAAATCCTCTGTGATCCGAGCTCAGAGGCGCGACAAACATAATCGTAATCCGACTCATAGTTCCAAAACTGTTTGCGTTTGTCGTCTGGGCCAACCTGACCACCGAGGATTCAAGTCGGACCAAAAACATACATTTTCAATTTCTTCCGAAAACTAATTTGTTTTTTCGCAGAGCGATTTTCTAAAGGAAGTTCATTCCAAAGTCTAGGTGCAGCAACAGAAAAGGCCTACAGCGGTTCTGACCCGTAGAACATTCAGCTGATCTAGATCACTGGAACGAAGTGTCCGTACCTTTTGCTTTGGCTGAAGCATGTTTTGTATATATACTGGTTGTCCACTGCATGGTCAGAGCCTGGTAGGTAATTAGTGCAAAGATTTTAGAAGAAGAGTTATGTAAAAAAAACGAGGAGCCTTTGTTACAACCCGCGCCAAACAGTTCAGTACACCCTGCAGCTTTTCGGTGACGTTGAACAGGACAGAGTTACAATAGTCCAGCTTGCTACCGATCAACGAAGTTGCAATTGTTTTAGCAACAGATGGCGTTAAAAAGCACCTTATTCTACGCATGTCAAGATGTACCAGATATATGACTCTTAAAATGTTAAACACTGTCAAAGACCACGCCAAGATTTCTAGCAGATGGAGAAGGAGTCATTTCCTGTGCCAACAATCTTGTTGGAAAACATTTTGAAAAATTTTCACCCTGCACCTTAGATCCAATAATACAAATTCGGTCTTATCAGGGTTAAGCTTTAATTCCTGAAGACATTTTGTCAGAATTTCTAAAGTGATATCGGGATTTTTTAGCGAAAGAGATAAATATATGTGGGTGTCGTCGGCATAAAGATGATGCTTGACATTGTGTCTCTGAATTACATTGCTGAGGGGGTAGTGTAGAGAGTAAATAACAATGGGCCGAGGGCAGATCCTTGGGGAACCCCACACACAACTTCGGCTGGACTGAATAAACAGTCCATTAGTTTCACCTTCTATTTACGATCTGATAGGTAAGACACAAACCACTCAAGGGCGATACCATCGATACCATACCAAGTTGACAAGTGACAAGATATTGGTGATACTGCTGTGGTCCAGAGTGTCGAAAGCAGCAGACATATCTAACAGAGTAAGTGCAGTGACACTTCCCTCGTCATTTTTAACTTTCAGTAACGCAGTTTCAGAATGAAATTTCTTGTATGCTGACTGATACTGATTTGATAGATCGTTTCTTTCAAGATGTGAACGAATTTTATTTGCTATATTTTTTTCTATGATTTTCGATACAAAGTTTAGGTTTGACACTGGTCTGTAATTTTTCATGTCGTCTTTTGGTAAAGATGGCTTTTTGAGTAGAGGCATGACATGTGAAATGTCTGGGAAAATTCCTAAAATCAAAGATAACTTAACCATTTGTGTGATTGGAACCAACAAAACATCTAAGCAGGATTTTTTAAGCAATTCAGAAGGGATTGCATCAAGATCGCACGTTTTGCAAGTAGGTGAATTTATAATTATTTCCTCACTTCATCATCAGTAGCCGGTCCAAAACAAGTCATACGAGATTTTACTGTCGGAGATTAAACGTCTTCTGTGATGGCCTGCCGTCAAACGATAAGTTACCGACTGGGGATTACTTCATTAGAAGATTAGAGGCCATGTGGTAGCCACACAATCATACCAATAAATATATCTATGGTATAATACACGTAGGGAAATAAAGTCACAGGGGCTGATGAGATCGTGCACACCTTTCACGCATCATCATACACAGCAGTTTGTATGGACACTTCTCAAGAAGGGATGCTAGTATTAAAGTGAGAGGTAGATGGAGAGAATATATGCATACGGCATCGTTGAGAAGGCGAGATGGGGTCATCGCAGCACAAGTCACCACATCAAGCCCGATCCCTTAGGCGAGGGCCTGATGTGGTTACGATGCAGTACCGGTATGTATTTTCTCGTACGAATATCTATTTCATATGGCCTCAGCATATGTCTCGTACTGAGAGCCAATAACATGAGTGCGAGAATACCATTAAATAGTCCTAGACGAACTCTGGAAATAATGGAGATAATAATATATATCACATGTATTATAATAACTAGCAGAATATATTTATAAGCTCTGCTGACGCGATCCACACCTTCAAGTGAGTGAAAATTATTCAGATTTGACAAAATTGAGGTCAACGATTTTGAAAGCTTGCTGTCAATTGATAATAATGTCACGTTTTATGTTTTAGCATACTAAAAATCTGGTGTTTAATGTGCTCATACAAAAAACACGAATGTAAGCGTGACCGGCGGTTAAAAATATAAAGCCCACCACCTAGTTTTAGACGTGTTGGCACACAGCTGCATCAATTATTGCTAAATGCCGGCAGAGTTGTGTAGTGATATTTTGGCAACAATAAATATAAATCACACAACTGACACAATCACAGCCCTGAATGAAACTAGATGATGTGATAATCCTTTTAAGCTGTAACAGCGGACGTTGTACTTTCATAATACACCCTTGCTGTATTTGTTTCTAAGCGAATACTTTACATTGGATAATTGGACCGGATAAGCACATACCAAAGGGTTTCTTATCAAATTTTAAATCACCATAAATGTCTTATATTAGTTAGTTCTTTCCGCGTCATTTGAATACTATGTGTCCTGGGTTTATGGGTATTATAAATGTTTTACTCTTTCAGCGCGGGGATCGCCTTTAGACGTCAGAATCTGACGTTTACAGACGCCAGTTTCTGACATCTAATGTCGGTCCCCGCACTGAAGGGCATTAAACGTATCCAGTATGAGAGTGATTGGTGTAGTTCTCATAGTCACAGATCCCAAGCCTTATTTGACAAATCGTCACCTGATTTTTACACTATTCTATATAAATAAAATGTCCCCATTTATTACCTCCTCCTTACTTTGGACATGCATGTCCAAAATTAAATTTTGTTCTTATTTCTCGCTCACAATTCTAGTATATGGACATGTTGAAATATTATGGACATATCAAGGAGACAAAAATGATGATTTTAGCCTGATTGTGTCGCTTTAAAGATATAGTGTAATATTCAGGTGACGAGATGTGATGCTAGAACACCTGGCAACACCAAGTTGGTGCCATATAACATTAAAGATACACTGCGCAGACCAGGCTTGGGGCCAAAGTACTCGGTACTTCGGTACTTCGGTACTCGAGTACCGATTTTGCAGTACTTGTCGGTACTCAGTACTCGTACTTTTAAAAAGTACTTGTACTCGTACTTGTACTCAAGTACTTTTAAAAATAAAAGTACTTTTAACGAGTACTTACGAGTACTTTACGAGTACTAGTCATCTTAAATTAATTCAAAATAGCTCACAGACAAATCATAAATCATTATAGCGGGATATGGAACATTCAGTTTATGATTCTTTTTCCATCCGTTTAGCTATTATATTGAAAAATGATTTATTAAATACTTTATAATTATTTCCAAACTAGTCCAATTACTTACATCAACTTATAACAAAAGTGCGCCTTTTTTACAATATCATACTGCAAATTGTTTGTTCTGCCTTGTATATACTAGTATGTATGCTCGTGTAGTTCTTAAAAAAAGACAAGAGACGTGTCTTTGGAAACTAGGAATTGATATATAACATTTACAAGTGACCATACTATACGGTAGAACTAGTAATCATTGAAGGGGAAGGCGTGATTTCAAGAATAATGTCTCGCTGTTTAAGAATCACACATACAACACCTCGTTCTTCGCAGCTAAGCCCCAGAAAACACGGGGCATTGAACCAATGGTGGTATGATGTTGGGCCAACGTTGAAGACTGTGTACTAAGATTACTATAGGTTCACTTTTTCGTGTTTGTTGGGACGATCGACCGGTATTTGCATAATATTTGCACAATATTGGCCCAATTGCGTAGATACTTAGCCGACATTTCCCCAGCACCGGACAAATAATGTCACTTGAGTGAACAAGTAGTTTATAACTGTTCACTTATAAAGCAGTAATATTGAAACTGCCATAGCTCATACCACTCAGTACCACTGTTGTGTAAGTGCCAAAAAAACACGACCGTGACAACGCGACGTCTTATCTACAGTGACCTTACAATGCCGGGCCAATGTCCAAGACATTGGGCCAAGAATTAACTAGCAAGTACGTAGGATTAACACATGATATAACAGTAGTGTTTAAGCAAAGATGACCAAAGTAATTAGACGGCAAACATCACCCTTTAACTGCGGGACACTACTATTTTTTATATATCATTATTACAATTTTTTTATGAAGCGGTTCATACAAAAAAATTCGGAGCGCTGTACACACTGAAAACAAGAAAAAAATAAAAGTAGACGAAATTATGCACAAGTTTACAAGACGTCAGTTGTCTAGCGAACTAAACTACCTTGACATGTGCAATATATATACATTGTGTCAGGTCACCAGTAAGCAACAGCTAAGTCAAAAAATTGTTTTTTATTCGTCTCTTTTTAATATCGTGATTATAGTTTGAAGCTAGAAATTGAATCGGCAATTATAGCTGCAAATTAGAGAAAAATATAATTGAACATATAATTGTTAGTGTCGCGTAAGGGTTAAGGGTGTGAGGCTACATAACACGTCAGTTGTAGACCCACGGCGGCTTTCTATAACCCTTTCTGTCCCCGAAATGTGATGACGGACCGAGTATAAAAATAGATACAACAGTGATTTCCTCCTCCTATAAATTGCATACAAATATATTTTTAAACTAATAATAGTCTAATTCATCAGCGTATACCCGGGCTGAATTTTGTACGGATACAATGTATTATGGTAATACATTTGATTTGATATCACAGTCACCAGCAACTAAAGTGTGCCTGTTATCGCTAAACAATTTTGCCGTGCAAAGCCAAAAGGCAGGTCCGTTTACTCTTCAAGTACGCAGATACTGCCTTTTAGATTTTCAGGGCAGAATTGTGATCCGTGTACCTTTAATAGCCTTGATGTTTTCCATGACTTAATGTGTGTTCAGTCTCATTTAAACGTGTATTACAGTGGCGACCGAATGTTGGCGGCACTGATCTAAAATTTTACTATCATTAGGCCTACTGCAAGTTTTTAAGCTAGCGTGTTTTGCAACGTAAAGCTTTAGACACAGACAATTTGTATACTAGTATGTACTTATTAATTTATTATGATTCGCCAAATAGTAGGCCTATATGTACCATACAATACTTTGTACACTGATAGGAGTATTATCAGTGGCGGATTTAGACCGTGTTGACAGGGTTCAGCATCTTCAAATCGATCAGATTATAGGGTTTCAGACATAAAAAACGGTATTATTTAGGTTTGGAACCCTGTCAGAGTTATACAAACAAAATGACCGGTTTCCAAAACGAAAATGACATGTATATTGAGTTAATATTAATTAAGGAAACAAGTAATTTAAAGTGATTGATAAGCCTAATCGTTGGCACTAGAAGGTGTGGAGGGGTGGTCGGCTGCAAGTCCTAAGCAGGTACAATTAGTTGTCACCCCCTCATTGATGTGTAAACAATGAATCACACCGACAGTGACGCCTTGACTATTACATAACATCCACACCACCCCTCCAGTCTATACGACCTACATAATTGTATACTATAAAGTTGGCGATTTTCACATTTAAATTGGACGTTTGATCTTATATCGCTTATTTCCTTTTTTGTCCATTCACCTTTATCACTTTATTTATAATTGGGACTTTAATTAATATAGGCCTATATTATAATATAATGATACAAACGCCGCTAAACACCAAAGTTGCCTAACACCAGCGTGTATATGATTTATATGATACATATATGATACACATAGGCACATAATATGATACATATATGTATATATAGTATGAGTAAATTGGAACCCTGTCAGAATATTTTCTGGATCCGCCCCTGATTATTATACTATTGGCTGGGACATGGCATCAGATAATGCAATATCAATAATATACCTGTCCCATAAAATAGTATTTTCACCTCTCATATCTATATGAGACCCGACCTGGCAAAATGAGTCGTAAGTTGCATATATAAATATTAGAGTTATTAAGATATCTCGCACGTACACAAAAATTACCATTAAAAAGGTATAACACACAACTCCATAGCGTGTTTAACTCCGGAAATATGAGTCGACAAACTCAGAAAAATGTGAAGTCTGAAATTGCGTCATTTTGAGAAAATGGCATTTGAAGTTCAAAAAGGCAATTTGTAAATTTTTGGAAAATACCACACAATTGTATTAAAATAAAATAAATAGAAAAAATATTCATTCCACTCCATTTTCTTAATAATCGTTTGCCAAAGTGTGACTTAAAACTTGCCAGATCGGGTCACATATAGCAACATGAAGTAACATATATTATAATCAATTAGACCAGAGGAATAGAGCGGCAGACTGACGGTATTAATGACCTAGTCGAACATTCAGGCAGAATATTCTAGGAGAAATTGGCCCCGGAAGAAATACTCAGAAGGGGTGATCGATAACTGTTCCCATTCAATACATGTTAGCTTAGCGTTGGTCAAGATCTTGGGTGGTGGGCCAACCCTAAGCCAGAATGTCAGGATCAGTGATAATGGCATGCTGCCGGGCAAAGCTAAAAGGCAGCAACTGCTTACTTTTTAAGGAGGCAGTTACTGCTTTGGCTTTGTAGAGCAGTATGGTTATCCTCTTGAGGTTCATGACGTAGACGTTTTTATCTAGATCCTCTTGTGAGACAGACAAATCGAAAGTCAGCACTGCTGGCAAGTTAGTTTGACAGTGATCCGGTCGTGGAGTAGTGAGACTGAGTGAGTGAGTGAGTGAGTGAGTGAGTGAGTGAGTGAGTGAGTGAGTGCGTGCGTGAGTGAGTGAGTGAGTGAGTGAGTGAGTGAGTGAGTGAGTGAGTGAGTGAGTAAGTGAGTGAGTGAGTGAGTGAGTGAGTGAGTGAGTGAGTGAGTGAGTGAGTGAGTGAGTGAGTGAGTGAGTGAGTGAGTGAGTGAGTGAGTGAGTGAGTGAGTGAGTGAGTGAGTGAGTGAGTGAGTGAGTGAGTGAGTGAGTGAGTGAGTGAGTGAGTGAGTGAGTGAGTGAGTGAGTGAGTGAGTGAGTGAGTGAGTGAGTGAGTGAGTGAGTGAGTGAGTGAGTGAGTGAGTGAGTGAGTGAGTGAGTGAGTGAGTGAGTGAGTGAGTGAGTGAGTGAGTGAGTGAGTGAGTGAGTGAGTGAGTGAGTGAGTGAGTGAGTGAGTGAGTGAGTGAGTGAGTGAGTGAGTGAGTGAGTGAGTGAGTGAGTGAGTGAGTGAGTGAGTGAGTGAGTGAGTGAGTGAGTGAGTGAGTGAGTGAGTGAGTGAGTGAGTGAGTGAGTGAGTGAGTGAGTGAGTGAGTGAGTGAGTGAGTGAGTGAGTGAGTGAGTGAGTGAGTGAGTGAGTGAGTGAGTGAGTGAGTGAATATTGCTTCTTACGTCATGACAATATACGAAGACCTCATTCCAAAGGTTCTTCATAGTGCACAGTACATAGACAGCATTCCACACTCCAGTTCTTTTAACAGTTTGGAGCACAATATGTACGACCTCGATGACAAACATGCGATCCGACTAAGATTCGAGCCCAGTACCCAGAAGTTTACAGCCAAAATTGGACCAAATGTCCCATCTGGCTGGTCCGTGTTGATTGATAGATCTATGTGTAAAGATACACAAGGTGTTTCAAGGCTGAGAAATATTATAGCAAACATAACTGCTTAACGTTACCATGCTGGGAATTTCTACCCTTTGTTTGGTGAAATATTACATATTTAATGTTGTATATTCTCGGACACTCATATGCCAGAAAAGGACATTTTTCCTTAACCCCTTTCAGCGCAGGGACCGTCTTTAGACGTCAGAACGAGATTGTGACGTCTAAAGACGGTCCCCGCACTGAAATAATCAGAATTATTTATAATGACCGTAGCCTCACGACTTATTCAAATCAAGCGGAAATAGAAAACTAAGACAGACATTTACTGTGATTTAAAATTGGTATCCATGGATCAACAAAAACATTTTAGCGTTGTAAGGGTTAAGCAAATCTTTAGAGGAATCCACAATGGGAGCAACGTGTATCCCATGTGGCGTGTGTTACTGAATATAACAACCGCCGACACAATCCGACTAATCAACTATCACTACATTGTCAGCTAAGAAAAACGTCCCCTGCATTTACGTTGGTCTTTCTGTGCGAGCCAGTCATTTACCGGAGCTGTCGCTAATGCAGAGCCACGGCTCATTTGTGGCGTTTTCTTCCGCCCACAATGGCCAGCCATCGAGCCAGACAGCACAGGAGAGCAATTTCCAGAGAATAGTCTGCGCGGGCTTAGGGGAGCCATGGTAACGAAGACCGACGTCTTTTCTACCGCCGTCATTCAGGTATATGTCCCTGGAAACGAGAAGCGTTCACCCAATGCTGGATTAACGCTGGTTCACCGTCGTAGACGGTGAACCAGTATTGGGTGAACGCGTCGCGACTCGCACCGTATAATGGCCTGATGAGGTCAACCAATATCGTCTCCTTAGGCACATTAACCACAAATCCACACCATCAGCGCAGAGTTTAAATTGATGGTATTCCCAGTGAGCCCGAGAAGGAGTCAGACGGTAGGCCAACGTCAGGCCGGCATTGGTTCAATGTATCAACGTTATTTCTTGGCTGAGTAGATCGTATTAAATATTCTGTCAAAGTGAATGGTGTGAAGATAGGGTTCACCATTAAAAATATAAAATACCAGAACAGATAAAAGATAAATAATCAAATATATAGTGTGGATATCGGGCGAAATAAAAGTTTCAAGTATTTGTATAGGTGAAATCACGAATGCTAATAGAAATTCTCACATTATAAAAAAATCACTGCTAAAGCGAGCGTAAGAATCTGGGATACTCGTTGATGAAGAAGGAAAATTATATAAAAAAATGATTGGATCAGCACATTTGTCATGTCTCGCACAAAAAACAGTTTTACTCCAAGCAATCGATATTTCAGTGTTTCTAATTTGAGATTTTTGTAAAAAAAGTAATATGCTTTTCTATCAGAAACATCCTAACAAACATGAGACGTCGAGCTAATCTTGTTTCAATGTTGGACCAGCGCTGGTCCAACATTAAAACAACATTGGGTCCAGGCCTCGTCTCTGTCCTCTACTATAATCGCGTTAAATGTAACTCGGCAACTGAACATGAAAGTAAAACACGAGAAGATTTGAATAAATGTCACGCTTAAAATTGATGAACGAGACGGCGGCAGTAAAACCTTGACACATCGCATAGATCACCGGCAATCGTCTTTATCTCAGATGCTCACGTCTGACCAATGAGCAATCCCCTGCAATAGATTCGGGCGGGCCCGCTGCCATCTCGGGAGAAAACACGCTGACCCAATGCTGGGTTAATGGTGGCCCAGCGTCGCAGACATTACCCAAGCATCGGGTCAGCGTCTCGTCTTTGCTGCCATTAGGCCTATTTCTCAATCTACGTGTAATGACATTAGTTCGCGGCAGATGCGGCGAATTCATGACTTTTGTTTCCTGGAAATAATCAATTTACCAATGACAGATTCTCAACGAATTCCGATCCAGAACAGCCCGTTTTTTACTCTCGGATCACGCGTTCAAACCAGCACCATCGCGCAAGAAAAATATCTCTGGCGGAAATATCAGTTATGGGATCGCGGCTTTTAGATTTGTATCTATTTGATGGCGTCGTTGCATTTATAACCAATCAGAAGAGGAGATACTCCCCACTGCCGTATATACACAGGGGTTAATCCGGTGGGATGTTTTAGGGTGGCCGGGTTAAGCGAACTTGGGATACCTCACTCTCACAAATATTCAGAAATGTCGTTAGAATGGCGCGGCGGGTCACATCCGGTATCTGCGGAAAACATCTGGGACCGCGAAACATCTGGATCCACCGTTTAACCGCCATTGGGCCACCCCCTCTCCCAGTAGTCCTGGGCCGTATTATCGTACAAGTTACGTAATATCGCAGACTTCGGATTGGTCGAGATGTCCAATCCTGAACGAGAACACAGACCCTAGTTCATCATTTGTTCGATGGTGGGCCGCCGGTGGGCCACCGCCACTGCTGTAGTCCCGGACATATGATGATATGCCACAAGGGTCGGCCACATCCTGCTCCATGCGAGAATAAGTCCACAGATGAATGTCTGGATCTGATTATATAGATTTGCTGCCACAATCGCTTCTTCTGAGGCTGATGTAAAAATGACGTCCACAAATTGGATCATGCGTAGCTCTGTTTTCACGCTTCAAGCACCGGGGCATAAACTTACAGAATGGCTTCTAAGCAGATATTTGTTGGGGAAATTGCTTCACGTGAGCGTTGTGGTATGTATCAAAAGACGTATAACCTTTGTCAACGCTGAAATATTTTTGTTCAAACTATGGAGACCAAAGGGCTTTTTCAATTTGAAGTCGTCATAAATGTCTTAGTTAGCTCCGTCCGCTTCATTTGAATACCTATGTCATGGGTCTACGGTCATTATAAATTTGTAATTCTTTAGGTGTGGGGACCGTCTTTTAGTACAGGGCGGGGGCCCTAGGGTAGTGGTTAGCACCGCTGCCTTTCACGCCACAGTTCGGGGTTCGGTTCCCGGTCTCGGCGGTTTGAAAGAAACAAAAAATGTTTTTTCCCCATCCACGTGTGAAAGTCAGTATTGCGGGGAACCTCCGTGACCGAGAGGTAGCGTGCTCGGCCTCAGACCGCCAGGGCTCGAATTTTGAATCCTGTGTCTGGAGGACAGTGTCATCTCAATCATCTCACCATCCCCAGGAGGTTCTCCTGGCCCAGTTTAGCCTATATGTGCACAAAGGTGGCTTAAAGCCCGATTCATTTCATTTTTAGTACAGCAGCAGAGGGACCAAATGTCAGTATTCGTTGACTTAATTTCTTGCACTACTATGATTATGTGAATTACAACTACTTTCTGAATGGATATAGTGAGCAAGGTGAAGCAGTGTGTCCATGAATCTATAAATATTTCCCAGTAATTATTTGATTTATATGAATAATTTATTTGTGTTCATGCATGCATGGTGTATTATTTATTTTTAAGAACATTAACCGAGTTAAAGTAGTTAATTATCTCATTCTCTTTAAAATGATCCAATAATTATGTGCGCATTAATTCTAAGGAGGATAATAAGGATTCCATAGCAACATATCGATACACACAATCCGATGTAATCACTGGTAATAATTGTGCAAGTGTTCGAATACTTAGTACACTTAATTTGATGGGCAAAAATAAATGGCATAATCTCGATATTTATTTTTAAGTGCCAATCTCTCTAACTTTAACCCCATAATCACCATTTGCCAATGTTTGGTGTCAAATAAGACAAATATACATAATTTTCACCCGATTGAAGCTGTGGGTGGCGGTAGCGAGACACACTTCAAGTGGTTGAAAATTAAAAAAAGAACAACTTAGCGAGTAAAGAGTTAATACAGTTTAATATTCCACACCTGAAACGCTTCAATGTATTAGATTTCAGAAAACAGCCATTCCAATAAATTAATAATTAAACAATTTACCGATGCGTCACTCAGCGAAACCGACTTTTTATTTCAAAATTGGTAAATTTAACAGAACAAAAAACATCTTAATTAAATCCTACTAATGAAAAATGATAATCCGGAATTAGCAAACGACAACTGAGGTAGAGTTAAATTAGCAGATTATGCAAGGAGTCTGACAAGTGGCCATCAGAAAACCCTGAGATGGCGACAATAAAAACAATTACCTTTCTAATTCCAGAAAATATACGATGATGAAACCTCATTCCCCTGGGGCGTAAAGAGGTTGCAACGTTAAATCAACGTCGTTAAAATTTCAGACATAAACAAATTTCTGATTTCTTCCAGTGAAGTACTACCAGCTTATGATATGTAACAACTAAACCTGATTTTAACTGATTTTATAAAATGAAGCTAACTGTATCCAAATCGTTAATTAATTTAAAAAAATAATTAGTCCTAAAAGGGACACAGAGACTGAAAAAATACATTAAATGTGTTCACAGAATTTTATAAATATTAAGTCGTGTTTACGGTTTATACATTTTTGTACATTTGTAGGAAATATGGTTATAAACCAATAATTAATTATTATGTTGTTCTTTACCAGATATCGAGGTAACAATGTGTTAATGGTATGTGTTTTATGTTATTCTCTACAAGATATAGAGTTAACAATATGTATGTGTTTTCAGAGATGGACAGCTTGCAACATGTGGGTGTGTTGTCATGAAATGACTGCTCGGGAAGGCACTCCAGACTGACATCACAGATAAGCCAGGCGATGCTGCCGCCACCATTTCTACCCAGATAGTGTCAGGTGGTAGTCCAGCATGGATTCTACCGGCACTGTACCGCAGCTGATGCTAAGTCTGCTGCTCTGGATCTGTGGTCTGGAGCAGCGCTCTGTTGTTGTTGGACAACAGCAGGAATCTCTGTCTCCAGCAGTTGTTGCCGCCAAAGCCGTGACAGGCTGGAACTGGAATTTAACAGGCAAATGTCCGTCTACATGTCAGTGTCGCTTCAAGAAGACTGTGAGGTCCAGCACCGCTCTCCACACTGTGGACTGCTCTAAGCGCTACCTCAGAGAGATACCTGTGGATTTGCCGTCAGACACAGAAGCCCTCATATTACAACATAACGACATAGATGACATCGCCACCAGCCGCCTGTCAGGGCTGACACAGCTCAGACAGATAGATCTCTCATATAATCGTCTGTCCAGAATTGAATGGGAGGACAAACCCAGCCCTTTTCAGAACATGACTCTCCTTCAACACCTCAATCTGGATCATAACGTCATTCATTCCCTGTCCATAGACAGCCTGCCTGGCATGAAAAGCTTACAGAATCTAATTCTCATGGCCAACGACATTAAGTCCATTCACCGCTCCGCTTTTCGTGATCTCATCGGCTTACGTACTCTATCTCTGGCGCAGAATAAACTCACGCGAGTCAATGCAGATTGGTTCAGAAACCTCACTAATTTGGAGCTCATACTCCTGAATGAAAATAGAATCAAAGAAATTCCTGCCAGGGCATTTATAGCTCAAAACAGGGTTTCCAAACTTTTACTGACCGATAATTTATTAAGTTACCTTGATCCCACTTCATTTGTCGGTCTTGAAAAATTACAGACCCTCCAAATTGATCAGAATAGTTTTCAGCACTTTCCCACGGAGGCCATGACTATATTTAAAAATCTAAATCGTGTAACTTTCGATAAAAATCCCTTGATCAAGATAAAAAGGAGAGGCATCGAGGCTGTTAAAATCAACGAATTGAGACTGAACAGCATGGATAATATGTTTGCCATAGACAATTTAGCTTTCTACAATCTGCCCGATCTCACTGTAATACACATACGTGACAACAGAAAGCTCACGTTTATTGACCCTGAAGCATTCTTTTCTGTCCCCAATCTCAGAGAAATGTACCTGTATAACAATAACTTGATATCCCTGTCAGATGGCATCAGTAAGGCCCTTCCCAGCCTACAGTCTGTCTTCCTGTATGACAACCCCATCCACTGTGATTGTAACGTGAGGTGGATCAGACAAATCATGGACGACACTCTGATCCAGAAAAACACCACAACACTGAGTTTCCCTCAGTCAGATCAGATCACTTGTTATAGTCCTTTACAATCTACACCACGATTGCTCAAACAACTGTCATTAGAACAGCTTCCTGTACTCTGCCCACCAACAGTGGTTCCATTTTTTAATGATAGCTACCAGAAGCAGCTTGGTGATACGATCACTTACGAGTGTCGTGCTGTGGGTCTGCCGGTACCGCATGTTCACTGGATATTAGCCAATGGTAAAATAGTGAACAACACGTCAAACTTCAGCAGGATAAGACTTGACACCCCAGGTACAATGACAATAGCCCACCTCAAACCCATAGACGCCGGTACTTATACGTGTGTGGCCACCAACGACGGCGGCTACGATACGTCTTCAAGTGTCCTCAGAGTCCACGATAAAAATATTCACATTCTGCGTAAGGGGGTTGCCACAAACTTTGTCACCGTCACGTGGAACGGGACATCTCCCACGATCACCACCAGTGACTACTTGTTGTTATTTAGAAAACTTGGTAGTAAGGAGGACTACGGGTCCGTGTCGCTGCGGCCTTACATGAGGGCGTACACCTTTGGTAACTTAAAGCCGCAGACCACTTATCAGTTCTGCATAGCGTACAGACATAAAGAAGAGACGGTGAAGCTGAGCTGTATAGACGTGACCACCAAGCACAGCTCTATGGTGTCAAGGGGTATCACTGGGTTCTCACGCTTCTCAGTCGCCATAGGGTTCGCCTGTCTCGTCGCCAGTGGCATCCTCCTCTGCTTCCTCACGTTGCTGGTACGGCGACATCGGCGACGAAAATCGTACAATGAGCCGGCGGGGATGAACGTGAGTGCGGATCCCGGCACGTCCCAGGCTCCTCACCCTGTACAGCAGAAGGTGTCCACCATGTCTCAGATCCCCCTAGACAATCTGTACAACCCCCCGTCAACCCCCCTCTGTACATCACAGACCTGCCTCATCACAAGCTCTAACGCGTGAGGGATGTCTTTGCGCTGTAGCCCCCCCCCCCCGAAAAACATGTCGACCAATATTAACGATGAACCAGTGTTACCATTGCAGTGGAAAACGCCATGTTGAAACATTTCTGGATAAATGTGGGTATTTCCCAGCCAGTACACTGGCACGGTGGGACCGCATAATTGAAGTGATCTCACAACGCAGTAAAAAATGACTGTATGAAGAGATACAAGGTAATGGTCGAATCGATTTGTTTAATGACTTATAAATGTCTTCCAGTAGGGCCCTATTATTTTCCCAAACTTCCATAGTAATATAATTATTATGCTAAGCGCCGAAAGAATTAAAAAAAAAAATTAAATGGCGTTGACCATAACATTCAAATGAGGCAGAATGAGCTAACTAAGAAATTTACAATGATTTTATATTGAAAATTTCAAATTCAAAATATTTTGGTCTCCATGATTTATAGAAAAAACATTTCAGCGTTGTATAATAGGTCAATGTTTGCCGTGTTTGCTGTCTTCAAGATTGAACATGTTTCATCTAGGTCGGGTGTAATCGGCACTCTTCTTCTCAGTGTACAGGTAGAAGTTAAAATCACGTGAAGCAAATAGTACCATGTGACTTCCAAAACATATCCATTGTATTATGAATCATGTTATCTTACGAATTGTAGGAGTTGGTGGAGATGGGTCAATCCAAGAAAGCGACTCAGGCAGCAGCTGTCAAAGCCACGAAGACGCAAAAGAATTGAAAGTAGCATTAAGAGATTTTATTTTAATTGACTGCAGTGAGAAACAGAGGATCTGAAACAACAGAAATATTTACTCAACCCCGTCTTCGTTGAAGAAAATGACATAGATATCCCAGGAGCAAGAGACGTTGACCCAATTGTAATTCAAGGTTAGGCCACCGTCTGCGACACTGGCCCAAGCTCGCAATAATGTGAATCATCGGAGGCCGCCCAGGCTCGCAATAAAGCGATTTTCATTATTTGACCTTGAAATGACACAAGTTTCATTATGCTGCGTCTAATGGTTGCTTATGATGGACTATTGGAAATATTACATTAAAAAACCTTGATTAGTTCGAGGAGTATGTTATTATGGGGAAATTAGGCAAAGAACAATTAAACCAACATTGGTTTAAAGGCTGCTGTTTGCTGGGAGCATTGAACTATGTACATTGCTGTAGGGAGGGGGCCCTAGGGTAGTGGTTAGCACCGCTGCCTTTCACGCCAGAGTTCGGGGTTCGGTTCCCGGTCTCGGCGGTTTGAAGGAAACAAATATTGTTTCTTCCCCATCCACGTGTGAAAGTCAGTATTGTGGGGAGCTTCCGTGACCGAGAGGTAGCGTACTCGGCCTTAGACCGCCAGGGCTCGAATTTCGAATCCTGTGTCTGGAAGACAGTGTCATCTCAATCATCTCACCATCCTCAGGAGGTTCTCCTGGCTCAGTTTAGCCTATATGTGCACAAAGGTGGCCTAAAGCCCGATTCATTTCATTTTTTACATTGCTGTATTCTCAGCATTATTTGTGACGAAACAAGAAAACTCGGTGAAATAATACTGAGTGACTAATGTCAGAAAAAAGTTTAAATATGGAAACCATTTATATAATACATGTTCATAATCAAACGACAACGTTTTCAACCTACCTGTCAAATGGAGTGGCACCTATTTATAATCCCAAAAGACATATTGAGCGAAATAAAAACAAATAAGTTATTTTACCATGTTTATTGATGGTTTTGTTGCAATTATTATTCATATCTTTTCTTAACATTGTGATATAACAGTATTAGCTATACAAATATGATGTGATGAATGACGAATAAATAAATAATAAACAAAAGTGACGTAAAGTGATAATCGCGTCTATAACCGTTTTTATTCTTGTGATTCAAACTGTGCAAATGCAAATAATTTTCACTCACTTGAGTACCGTGACACACAACTTCAAATGGGTTAAAATTTAAATTTTGTGAATTAGCGCTTCAAAGTTCCGAGAGTTTGATAATAAATGTATCTTGTAAAATATCATTGTCCAGTTCTAAAGCGGAAAAATTAGTTGCAGGATGTTTACCACGCTGAAATGGCAGAAAGTGATCCAGACGTTACCAGCGAGATGGGGGCCACACAATATGCGATGCCTAATTAGTCCAGTAAGAGGAAGGGGGTACCCCCGGAAATCAATTTCTAATTGATGTTTCTAGATTGGAAAAATGTCATAGAAAACGATTTGATATGTTAAAAAGTTGGTAAAAAGTCCCACATACCATTTTTATGCAAATTAATGACGCCATTATTGGAAAATGTATAATTCGCCATATCTCAGCCAATAATGCACACAGCTCAACAATTAAGGTGTCTAACCCCATGTTTTGAGGGTCTAAGATCATTATAAAACTATTCTTGAAGTGATCAGATGTGTCTAAAAGATGCTAGCGTGTCAAATATTGCCGTCATTAGAGACAATTCTAAGAATTGCTATATCTCCGCGGATATCCATGACAACTGCATACACTCATTCATATGAGTCATTTATTTATTATGCTGACATAAAGCGTCTAGATCTATGTCCTGATGCTCAACAAATATAAAAATATGAATATTCAAGGGATCAGATATGTACGAGGCATATATGATAGTAGGCTACTTATGCACATTAGTGCCATCATCAGCGAATAAAAACAGATAGCTGCACACGGTATCTAACTAGACCTAATGTATTTCTAAAGATTCAATAACACAATAACACCATAACAGAGTAATACTATGATATGTCCCTCTACATGACATGTTGTAGAATGTATGCTAAGATGTATATCAGCATGTCCTAGCACATAAAAACACTATGATGTGTCCTAGTAGGCTCCATGATAAGTACAATGCAATCTAAAACATGCTGTGTTTGCAAGAAGATTCTGAAGGGTCCCGTTCAACCATTTACTCCTCACTCATCACTTTCATCGAAACTGTCAAACAATTTTCATCGTGTTCCTCATGATCAACCTGGTCATCTGCTTCCCGATCGCCAGCATCCCGGAGATCAACCTGAGAGGTTGCAAGACATCACCACATGATCACAGAGGTTCCAGGACTTCCAGGTCAGTCCTCATCCACCCCTGTTGCATCTCGTCCTCGTACAGTTTTGTAATTTTACTTTTACAGAGCAACCCGATAGATCACATGCTGAATGTGTGGCTTCGAAGTAGACTGGTACGGGGAAGGCGAGACAGGTCGACTGTGGACTTGGAAATGAGTTTCTTGTCTTTCCACACAATCTTGTGGGACAGCTTGACATGGACGGCGTTCACAAATATGTAAACTGCTCCAGCTATTTCATCACATGAGCCTTGATGATCCGGTCGGCACCCATTTGTCTGAATGCTTTGTGGAACCTGGAATTCTTTTCCAGCTTTCTAGGTGGCCTCACCTTTCCCTTGCCTTTGAAGGAGCTGGTGCAATCGTCTCCAGTGAAGACACAGTAGCCGGGGAGAGTGACACAGTAGTCTTTTCCGTGAGACTCAACCACGTCAGATAATTGTATGTTGACTATCTCTCTGTGCTTCCCCGATCTTGTGTCCAGGTACACAGTCAACTTGATTGAATTGACATGATGCAGTAGAATCACAAATATGTCTTCTTCTGCGGGTTCTGACCACATCGTATTTAAATTCTAGGGCAACGGCATGATGAAGGTACAGTACCGGCACCACCCTCATATCAGTCTATTCGTGGTTGTTGTAGATAGTGGTTAGGTACTGCACTTCCACCTTTGTTTTTATAAATGGGAACACGGGCATGATGAAAACAGGATATTATGGGAATAGAAAACACAGTAGCAGGACTAGTAACATAACACAATCTTACCTCGCCATCTGTTGTAACAAATTGGCGAGTTCTGTCATCCACAATGAGGACTGCCATATATGTTCTGTCCAGCCTAGAAGTGACCACTACATACAGCAGAAGCTGGTGTGGCAGATTTTCAGGGGTGGCGTCTTCTAGAAGGTAGGGCATAGTGAAGTAAAGAAACTTTAATGATCTTGGAGAAAAACCCATTTGGTTACCCAAGGCAAGGATGTACAGCCGTAAGTACTTTATTAGCTCTCCCAAGTCCATTGGCTCATTTAGACTTTGCGAGGAGCGGGAATGCCAGGTTGCTTTGCTTCTGGTACTGGATGACAGTTTACATAGTAACACATGTTACACAGCTTACCATTTGAAGAACAATGAATATAGTTGTGAATGGGATTATAACTGATTACCTTTCCCTGTGCAGAAGTGATTTTAATCTTGTTGTTATCTACTTTTAGAAATTATGTTCCATATTGTCGAATCGCGGCCACTAGTGCCCACGATTGGTCTTTTGAAAGCCCACATAATGTTCAGGCAAAAACGGAGAGCGACGTCCTGGTACTTATCTGTACTTCAAAGGATGTAAGCTTGTGCAAAAGCATCAGCAACAATGATAACCGAATTGTACAGAAGCCAGAATGAAAATGCAACATTTTTTCTGTTTAGGAATTTAACCTGATTTTTTAAATGTGTTATTATGTAGCCGTTTCAGCAGTTTCTCAGCTTGATAGTTCTGATTCATCATTGTCATTCAGTACTTCGACATAGAGCAATCGCAATGAAGATAGCAAGAGCATCTCATTATGTTGTACAACATGTTTTCCAGTACGAAGACAAGTGCCTTCTCATGCTCAGATGGTATGCAGGCATGTTTCGTATTATTTGGCCCTTCATCTCTTAGAATTATGGTTAGCAAATGCTGCGTGGAAAGATCTCAAGCGTGATGGATTATGTTTGGACTTGGCAGCATAGATGTCGTTGTTTTTCACCAGTCGATGAAGTCGATCTCGACACATTATCTTAGCTTGTGATTCAGTTTACTGCCATGTATTCTCGAGATTAATGCTTCTGGTTTTGTTTCATCTCCCAGAAGATTAAGGTTGGTAGCAAAGCGTTGATGACACTGTCGATTATGCTCAACACTTTGCAGGTCATCTGGCAGAGATGCACGTATGTGGTCGCACACTTCTTGCATATGTTTTCATGCTTATAGGGACTCATGTGGTTGGTGGAAACTGCTATTCCAGATGTTATGAATCTGTTGGAAGTTGTTTCAGCAGCAGTTGCTTTTGCATTACTGAATGGCGTGAATCGACCATGATGGCATATGAAAGATTCATGCACACTGAGCATGTTCACACCACCACTACATGAAAATGTGGAATATCTACCATAAACAATGGTGGTGGTATGTATTTCTACCACTTATAGCACTACCGACATTAAAGTGGAATGCAACACAAAGCTGAAATAAAAACAGAGATGCAACATATGTGCTGTTATTTTGCTTACATACATGCAAAGGACATATCAGATCTCTCTGAAAATGTTCTTTGACTATCAAAACATAGGTCTGGAAACTTGTTATGTGCAGTTATCTTTAATATTGGCTGAGCTATGGCGAAAAATAGACTTTTCGTTAATGGCGGTACTATTTTGCACATTAACATGTGTTAGTCACATCTGATCACTTCAAGAATAGTTTTATAATGATCATAGACCTTCAAAACATGGGGTTAGACACCTTAATTGTTGAGCTATGTGCATTATTGGTTGAGATATGGCGAAATATACATTTTTCAGTAATGGCGTCACTAATTTGCATAAAAATGGTATGTGAGACATTTTACCAAGTTTTTAACATAGCAAATCGTTTTCTATGACATTTTTTGAATCTAGAAACATCAATTAGAAATTGAGTTCGGGGGGGGGGGGGGTGCACGATACCCCCTTCTTCCTGCCCAACTAAATTGGCACTGATAAGTCCTAGCGATACCTGCAAAAAAAGACATTTATTAAAACATAACCAAATTATTCCCTATATGTTTGTGTGGTTGGTCACCTTGTAAATACAGTCAGTTAAAATGACCCAATATATATGCGGTATTGGTATCCTTTATTCATTCAGAGGGGTACTGGGATTATTGCTAGTAGTAGTACTTTTCGCGCCCATCCCGGGAGGGTCATTAGGGATCTGTTCCGTCAGTTGCATGCTGTACAGCATGGTGCGGAAGCACTAGTCTACAGCAATCATCCAAGGAAAGCTGCAGCCTCCTCGTATATGGCCATAATTTTTGGGCGGATTGCCAGTGGTGTAACCTGGTTCCTCCGATCAACTGCGGTGCCAATGCAGCTCTCACATCAGTGCAGGTGCTGGTGTAGGCCGGAGAAGACTTGAATATTCGTCAATAGAGTGTTTGCCATCTGGTGATTACTAGGCTTACATATCCGTGTTAAGGCGACAAGAGGATTGGTTAACCAAAATGCATACACCTGGCAGACGTATTGAGACATTTATTTTGGTCTGGACGTCCACTTTGACTTTTGGCAGGTCCTATTGATTTACACATGTTTACACGCAGCTGTGACCTATATTTCTCACGTTGATTGACATTTAAAATACAATTTTATAAATGAATTTTCATTATTTCTGAATTAGTCAATAATATATGAGTGAACTAAAAATAAAAATAAATACGCTGCATCAAAATGTCAGAAAGTACCAATTTTTACTTTGTGTTGAACGGACGCTTTGCTTTAAAAAAAAAAGCATCAGAAATATTCAGCTTAACATTATTTCACCATTTCCAATATAGCATAAAATTATACTGTCGTGCAAAGCCAAAAGGCAGTATCTGCTTACTCTACAAGTAAGCAGATATTGCCTTATTCGTTGCAGAACAGTAATGTGCTAATGTTTCGCAATAGGCAGCCATTGCAATTCTGCTGTTGTTTGAATGAATGACTGGATCTTTATCCCACCATTATGCACATATAGGCTAAACTACCTCTCGGCTCCCCACAATATTAAATCTTTAGGATTGGGCGAGGTATAAACAGTTATTATATTTGAAATATGAATAGTAGTATAAGAGCAGCGGGTAATTTTTGTTTCTTTTGCACCCACAAAAAATATAAAGTTCATTAATTGCGTCCTTTTTGAATTTCAGTAAAACCTTAAAAAATCACCTGCACATCTCCAAATCGATGGGATAGTGATTTTAAAATTTGAATATTTTTTGACTGAGATTTTGAGTGTTTGCGGCCACAAAAAAATTGAAATTGATCTGTGGCTGCCCACAAAAAAAATTGGAGTTGACCTATGGCGGCCATTTTAAATTTTGATAGCATATTTTAAAAATCACATGCACATCCCCATGTCGCTAGGAATGTGATGCTAAAATTAAAAAAAAACATGTCATGGGAAGAATACGGGTCCTGGAGAAGTGAATGACAAGTTGGCCTACATTGACGGCTAGTTTAAATCGCAGACGTGCATTATTTTGTTACAAGTGAGAGAACAAAATATCAATACGGGGCAGACTGATGATAAAATAAAATATGGAAATTAAAATATTATAGAACTGTTGCATAAACGTACTGGACCAAATAAGTTGCTGTCCATACTTTGGCCATGGTCATCTCCCTCGATCCAACAATGTCCATCAGAAACTTTGACTATTTTATTCTTGTAGCTTAGTCCTGTTAACACACAAATATACATTTATAATTACACATTATTAAAAACCTACAATCGAGTTAGCCAACATTAAACTTGGAATACCAAATCCTATGCTTTCCGTATATCATGGAGTTTTTCATCAACCACGTATTTTGGCCAAGATGAACCCTTGATATGATGAACAGCTAAATTGAATAATTCAAATTTTCACGCATTTGAAGTTGTGTCTCGCTACCGCGACCCACAACTTAAAGAGGGTGAAATTTATTAATATTTGCAATTCTTGATGATTAAATACACGTTTCGTTCCCAATAACAGTGATTTAATCGGCTAATAAAATGGATTAAAAACGACGACAATAGTCAAGTTAAGGATTAAAGATTAATTTGTATAAACAAACTACGTGCGAAAAGTACCAGAGATTGTTAGTCGATGACGGACAAGTAAAATACTATATAGGACTAGTAGTCCGGCTGCCAACCCATTTTTTTCCCTTAAGCCTGAGGAAATGACTGAAATTAAAAATGCGACCAAAACTTTTTTCCATTTCACGCTCAGGCAGGAAATGCTTACATACAAAACCATGCGTGATTCGGACTAACAGTTCTCGAGATATCGGGTACACGAGGAAAATCAATCACACCAATAGATCAAAATAATGTAACCAATGCGGTTGAAATACAGATATAAGCATAATTCAATAATTTGCAAGTTCACAAAGTTGTGAAATCAGATGAACATATTAGTTACCACGTGAATAAAAGCTCATCACAATTAACAAGAATATATAACACCTTATATATTATTACCAATAACCATATACCCGCTGAGTATTTATTTATTTTTTCACACACTCTAAGCTGTGTCTCGAGATCACAATCCAAAACTCCAAGTGGGTGGAAAGTACTCATATTAATGTCTAATTTGAGACCAACCATTTCAATTCCTACTAGTTGTACATCAATGTATATTACAAAACTGACATTTGACATGATAAAAAAAGTACCGAGACGATTATAGTCGTGCTTAGTGCCTAATCCTTATCGTGCGGGGAGCGACTTTATATGTTAAAATCTGACGTCTCGAGACGTCAGATTATGACGAGAGACGTCAGATTCTGACGTCTAAAGTCGTCCCAGCACTGTAAGAGTAAAACTATTCATAATGGCCGTAGACCTATAACATACGTATTCAATTGGAGCGGAAAAAGCTGACTAAGACATGTATGATGATTTCAAAATGCAAAAACCTTTGGTCTTCATGGTTTATATAAAAAACATGTGAACTTTAAAGGATAAATAAGTGTTAGTGTGATCACACATTAATTAATAAATAAATAGGTTTGGTGGTGTAGCTGTGACGCCACTTCAAGTCAGGGTAAGTAATTAGGATTCTCATTAAACGACAGAATGTCCTAATAATATAAATAGGCCTACATCTGTGCCTCACATGGCAACACACACTATATCTACTATATTAGAACCTACACATATGGACCATTTAAATATCAAGATTAAGGGTGTAAATCACTTTTGTTTTTAGAAAGTACTTTCGAGAACCCATGACATTCTTCATTTCCTGCAGATTCTAGGAATCGTATTGGGCGTTTTAGATATTGATTGTTACTATGCTAAAGTTAGATCTTCATTTGTTTAAAATAACTTAAAAAACAAATGGCTTTCATCTTCTGAACCAAGCACGAAACCTTTTTCGGCAGGTGAGTGGCAATACACAACTAGATGTGACTGCTTTCAAAATATGCCATGGCATTTATGAAATAATGTCAGTATAGCGTCAAGAGTGGATACATCTACAGCCCAACAAACACAATACATCGGACCAATGCTGGGCAAATGTTTGTCCACTGTCTTCGACTGTCTTTCTTGAAATTACCAGGCATGCAATGTACTTTAAAAACTTACGAGAATTTGTCAACCGAACGCGAGTGCAGAGAGCGGATAATCAAGCTGAACCTGCACCGAATTATACATCTTGTTCTTATTAAACGAATCATTTTTCTTCCCGCGTAATTGCATTTGTATTAGATTGTATTAGTTTTGTATTAAATCGCCTCCTGAGGTGGGTGCGGTCATGTCGGCTTGATCCATCTAATTCCGTGTCTTATCCGTTTTAAGTTGTCCTGTCACACCATGATCAGCACACAGGAGGCTGCTCACCGCCACGTGGCATTTGAGCAGGACAGGTCGATCAGAGTGGCTAGGGGATGACATGCTGACCAGCTGACAGGGTTGTCTTCCAACGCGTTGCCTCAAGGACGGAGCAACGTCACCCAGTCTCCCAGAACGTCGGCTCAATGTCGGAGCAACATCACAGACTCTAGCCTGCATTTCAGCTGGCGGTTGGTGCCAGTCGTAGCGGATCGCTGCTGGCCTTGCTGCTCTGCAAAAGCCAAAACGCAGTATCTGTTCAACTTGTAAAGTAAGCAGATACCGCCTTTTGACTGGGCACGGCGGATCTGCTTGCATCGATTCCGACCGGACAAGAATCTTACAGCGGCATGTCTGGATTTCCTAGGTCCAATCCGGGATCACTGGTCAATCCAGATGAGCAACACGAGATACAAAGCACACCTTGAGCTTAATTCTCTCCCGCCACGGATGGAAAGAACTGATGTCAAATTACATGAAATATCATAAGATCCCAACAAACACGAGACGCTGACCCAATGCTGGTTTAATGTAGGGCCAGCGTCGCCGACGGTGGACCAACTTCAGCCATTCTTTGCCAAAGTTCGCCATAATACGCATCCTCGTTAACCACCCAATAATGCGATTTTCATACATTACTGAAATCAGCTTATTTGACCTTGAAATAACCTCAAAAAGACCTTGGTGTCATCTCAAGACTATGCCACATTAAAGCACTGGGGGTTGTATAGCTATGTGCCAAGTTTTTCTATTCTGTGGTTGCTTATGAGGGTCTAGATACTTGAAATATTACATCCCGGATGAAAAAAACGTCGGTTCCAGGATTACGTTTTTGTGTGAAATTTCGGCACAGAAGCCGACATTGCATGGGTCAACGCCTCTTGTTGAATCTCCTATGGTGCTCCTTTGCCATTAAGACTGCGTGTTGCATGAATTGCATGATGCGATCCACTTTCTTTAACATACACGAAGGTTACGATGGACCAGAACACGCGCGCATTTGTACACCCGAATAGTACCTGTATTTTCTCCCCATTATAAACTAGCGCAAGACACCAAAATGCCACGATAAAAAAATCTGACATCGAGGTATTCATCTTGAAATTCTGAAAGATAATCAAACATCATGTTTTTGCTCATTGTTTTGAAAACTATATTGCCTTCAGTTGTGATTTTATCTTGATTGATTTCTTATTTTATAAAACTTAATCAGATTGATTGGTCTTAGAATTAGATGATACAAAGTCTGTAGATGAATACACTAATAATGTGATTTTCTGCGGCAATCTAAACATTACCAGATAGATTGGTGTCACGTCTGATTCGGCAATTAATTTGACATACGTTCTACCGGAAGAGAAATGGATGATTTCAATCAAACGGGGAATACCTCCTTAATCGTGATGTCACTGCCGACAATGGTAACCCATGGTAACCAGTAGTCGTCAATTACCATGGTGACCATGACAACAGTACTGCGTGTAAAGCCAAAGGGCGATAACTGCTTACTTGGAATGCCTTTTGGTTTTACAGATCAGAGCGACGGTAGAGGCACTTTATCCCTCACGTGTCTTGTGTTAGGTCCAAAAGCTCGAGAATGTGACCCCAACGATCGCGGATTTGTGCCAGGCCAACATCGCAGATGTTGGTCCATCTTCTAGAAAAGTATGGTGTCTTGTTTATTTGCGCACGAAAAAATGATGACCGTTTCTAGTTATAGTTGCTATGTTTAATTACGTGTGAGTGTCTTAGAAATATCAAACATTTAGATTTTTTTTATAGGCTAGGTTCTAAATAAGAGTAGAAATGGTCAAATGTATCAGAAGGAAATGATTGGGAATTACTTTCCTTTGCGTTTGTCACCACGGTGGCATAACATCCAAGAATGATTCTTAACCCTTTCAATCATGAATTTAACGTTGTCATCTTCGTCCACTATAAGGCGAGAATTGTTGTGGATGAAGAAAACTTGAAGTGGGTGACAAATGAAAAAAGGTATCTTTATTATTAAAACAGTAAAAATTGTCGATATAAAGCAAAATTCGTTGAATATTGTGCAATTAAAGGATCTCAGGCGCAACCTACATTTACATCATGCTAACACTATTCTAGTGTGCATTGCAGCAATCTGAATAACAAGCGCACTATTATTCTCAAGTTCTGTCGAAGAGGAAGCGTGGACGGAAGGATTGACGGCCGTTAGACATCGGATATCATAGCTCCCCTGTCATACACTCAGAGGGGATGGGGGTGGAGTGACGTTGTGAATAATAAGCAGCGCAAAGATCCTGGGAATGGCGTGTTAGTGCTCTGAGGAGCAAAGCCAAAAGGCAGTATCTGCTTACTTTACAAGGCACATATTACTGCCTTTTTGCTTTGCAGAGCAGTGTTGTTTCCATGTTAATTGGACGTCCCGTGCAGGATGCGACTATAAAATACTCCAAGCTGCTACCATGTAGGCTAGCTGGGCATTAAACTACTTGCGAGGACGTCAGTGTTATTTTGCTGTCACGAGGAAGTGTGTGACTGTTTTTTTATCCCCCGCCCAACGAACGGGAAGGGGGTTATGGCATCACCCTGTCCGTCCTTCCGTCCTTCCTTCCTGACGACATTTTCGTTCCCGGAGCATATATCGGAAACCCATGGGGGATTTATTTCATAGTCAATCAATCAATCAATTAAGTCACTTTTATAGCGCCTATCTCTTCGGAGAATGAAGCTCAGAGGCGCGACATTTCAAACACGGTATTCAACGAAGTGTCAAGATAAAAGCATGGACGTCAACAGGGTGCCGCGTTGCAAAGGGGCTAGCGTGGAAAAGCCAAATCAAATAAATGGGTCTTTATTTTGTATAGGGATTATGACCGTTGACCTACTTTTTACCATATTTCAATTTTTTGGAAGATTCCTTTGATATTGCACATACACACAGTGAGTTCCCACAGGCTACCAGTTCTCAGACAGCTGCGCGCCCGGATATTTCTATCACATCTCGTCACATGGCACACATGACACTTGGTCATACTTTTTTGAGTCAAATTTTAGAGTGGATAATTATTGCCATTACAAACAGCGAGATTTATACCTCGTGTTAATATAATAGGAGATTAAAAAGCAGCTCTCATAATAAACAAATACAGTCAAAATGTTTACAAATCTAAAAGGACCCCTGTAGTGTACCATCTTGGACCCACGTCATATGAAGCCGATTTTAAAATATAAAAACTAACCGATGAGGATAAAACACAAGTTGAGGTGCAACTTGAAGAGTAGATGTAAACTCTTTAGTATTGTCTGTATGATCTATAATAAATGTGTCTTGAATCTAGGAAAGCAACCAATCATTTTACACAATAATACCAGTTTCTAATTATCTGATAATAGATTTGTGCGCCTACCTAATATACCATATTGTTATATACTCTGAGGCACGCAATCAATCAAAAAGTTGAGAGAAAATTTCCCAGTCTCTACATTCCAGCCAGCAGAAAGGGAACTCTCCTTTTTTATCCACATGGATTTACTGTGCAATGAGAATGACAACCTTTTTCAGCAAACACGATACACCCAAGGTTCAATGTTGAATCAATGTTGGTCCACCTTCTACGATTCTGGCCCAACATTGACTCATCATTGACTGAACTTCCCGTGTTTTGCTGGGTTTCCTCAACGTGGGGTTATACTTATTAAGAATTGTATTTTATGCGGACATTTTTTCTCTGGTTCACAAACATTACACAAACAAATGCATGTGATGATATGGACAAGTTGCATAATTAATTAAGAACACGTGAAAAAATATGAAAAATTCCTATTAAATCAGAGCTAACATGTAAACGATAATAAATCTAAAACTTAAGTTATTTTTATTTAAATTTGCACCCACTTGAAGCTGGCGCACCACTGGCCTTGTGGTGGATGAAGATGACTTGAAGTGGGTGTCCAATTAAAAAGCATAGTCATAATTATATTGCTAAACTACTTCAATGACAATTTCGTTCGAACATCTTAACCCTTTCAAGCCTGACTGTACATTGTCATCTTCATCCACTACAAGCCGCGAATTGCTGTCGCAATTCTCGACTTGTAGTGGATGAAGATGATTTGATGTGGTTTAAAAATTAAAGAAATTGCCATGCATTGCAAACCAGTTTTATGGAAATATTCATTTCAAAACCCTTGGTTGTGGGAAAATTAAATCTGTTTTCAGGGATGTAAAACGATGCCTTAATGCATCGTGGGGGATTGAAGGGTTAACTCATGTTCTGCTGAATTTTCGGTTTCTGTTTTTCGTTCATTTCAAGCCGGAATTGCTGAAGCAATATTCAGCTTCAAACGACGAAAAATATTTCAATTTTTCTAATATAATCTTCTAAATTGAATTATCTGAGCATCTTCCACAAACTATATTATCCATTTCAGTGACACATTATTTAGTTTAAAATCTGCTTGAAACCATGATATATATATATACGGGTCTTACAAATTTACTCTTTTTGAAAAACAAAAAGAAAGGATAAAACAGCAATAGACGCGATAAGCTCCCATAACACCCAAAATTTTATTAGAATTTTCACTCTTTTGCAGTTGTGTCTCGCTGACGCGATTCACAACTTCAAGTTTAAAATCTTGCTGATTGATGTCACCATTTACCTTTAAAATGTCTAAAATTTGAAATATAAAGTGATAATAAAGAATGGAAAAAACCCGAATAAAATCGTGTCCGGTTGTTAAAGGCTCAAGGGTTAACATGCGTTATCGTGTCCCATATCCAAAGTTACCCCTTTTCCCGCTAAGTTCATTATTTTTTCACCCACTTGAAGTTGTGTCTCGCTACCGCGACCCACAACTTCAACTGGGTGAAAAATACTTATATTTGCTTAATTATTGTTTAATTTAAGATCAAACATTTGCAAAACTTGTTACTTAAACGCCCATTTTATCACCAATAACTGTGATTTAACCTGGAAATAAATATAAAAACACATTTAAAACGCCTATAGTCGTGCTTAGCGGTTTAAGAGTTAACGGTTGATGCTTACACTTTTAAAATATTTGGTTTGAAAAAGCTACTGGAACAATTCATACAGCAGCTGAGATGCATCTATAATTGGATTAAGCCTTGAATCGCTACATTATCAAATTTAATTTTTCACCCATATCAAATAACAAGAGCACACTCGATAATAGCCCGCCGCCGAATTATGATAAAGAAAGTAAAGACGAATGTCATCACGTAAATAACAACCCAAGATATAAATGGTATGTTAAATAAGATAGATACATGTATAAAATGATATACTATATAATACTTGCATAGACTACAAGCAGATCTATAAGATGCGTCTGACAAAAATGTTTTCTATTGGTGTCATAAAGATCAAAGTCGATATATGAGGAGGGGGGTATTACAATAAAAACATTGTAGTCAATTGATGAGATGAATGATGTACAGATGATGATGTGAGGGTGGGGGTGATAGGGCATGGAGAGTTATTGAGAGCGTTTTCTTTCGCTCGCCCGATAAGGGGTTCATTTTGATTTTTTTACCGGCCATTATTGAGCTTGTCCAAGAACTGCTTATTAGTAACATGCATAACAAACTTGAAGAGGATACTTGTGAAAATGTTGAAGTTATCGCGCTTACAAGGTCAAATTATTGACGTAAAACGAGAAAAATCGCAATAAATCGGCCATTTCGAATTTTTTTCCAGCCATTATTGAACTTGTCTAAGAACTACTTATTAGTAACATGCATAACAAATTTGAAGAGGATATGTGAAAAACTTTTCAAGTTATCGCGCCCACAACGTCAAATTATTGACGTAAAATGAGAAAAATCACAATAAATCGGCCATTTTTTTTTTTTTTCAGCCATTATTGAACTTGTCCAAGAACTACTTATAAGTAACATACAAAACAAATTTGAAGAGAATATGTGAAAAACTTTTCAAGTTATCGCGCCCACAGGGTCAAATTATTGACGTAAAATGAGAAAAATCGCAATAAATCGGCCATTATTTTTTTGAGCCATTATTGAACGTCTCCAAGAACTACTTATTAGTAATATGCATAACCAATTTGAAGAGGATATGTGAAAAACTTTCCAACTTATCGCGCCCACAAGGTCAAATTATTGACGTAAAATGTGAAAAATCGCAATAAATCGGCCATTTTTTTTTTTTTGGCCATTATTGAACTTGTCCGAGAACTGGTCATTAGTAACATGCATAACAAATTTGAAAAGGATTTGTGAAAAACTTTTCAAGTTATCGCGCCCACAAGGTCAAATTATTGACGTAAAATGTGAAAACTCGCAATAAATCGGCCATTTTTTTTTTTTTTATGCCATTATTGAACTTGTCCGAGAACTGGTCATTAGTAACATGCATAACAAATTTGAAAAGGATACGTGAAAAACTTTTCAAGTTATCGCGCCCACAAGGTCAAATTATTGACGTAAAAGGTGAAAAATCGCAATAAGTCGGCCATTTTGAATTTTTTTTCAGCCATTATTGAACTTGTCCGAGAAGTGGTCATTAGTAACATGCAAAACAAATTTGGGAAGGAAACATGAAAAACTTTTCAAGTTATCGCGCCCACAAGTAAATGTTAACGCCGACGCCGACGCCGACGCCGCCGAACTTCAATTGCAATAGCCCACCTTTTTTAATTGAAATTAAAAGGCGGGCTAAAAATGAGACATGGTCTATCTGTTTATAGCGCGCCTTTGGTGGGCAATATTCCAGTGATATCCAATCAGGGGAGAATTGCGCGTCCATTTGTCACGGCGATGGTACAGATTGAGCGCTATAATGAGACTTTGTTTAGTCCAATGTTTAGTGACCCGTATGAAGCCCGAGGTCAAAAGCAATGACACTCCCTGCAAACTGCCTGAATTAAAGGCACCCTGTTGCCTGAACTCTCCCAATGATAATCTCTCATCTTGGCCGCCATTCACTGCAGGGGGAGGCTGCCACTTGTAAATGTAGTTTGCCAGGTTTGGGACCCGCCTCAATACTGACCTTCCCATTCTTCTGCCATGAGTAGGACCTGTCTCAGAAGCGATACAATTTCGCCCCAATTTCCCCTAAACTAAATTGGGTTGGCCTCAAGTGCCGCACCCGGAAGGAGCCGGCGAAGGACGGACCGGCAATGTCTCTGGCAAAGGCAAAATGTGACGAGAAAAAGGATGGTGGGCTGTGGTCCGCCCTTCCCCAGAAAACACTACGACATCGACCTAGTGTTGTTTCTATGGTGGGCCAGCGTCGTAGCGGAGTTCATTTGAGTGTGGTATTGGAAAATACAGCAGTCGTCCAAGGAATAAGGTGTGAGCCTTTAGGCGAACACCTTATTCCTTGGACATGTGCTCTATTTTTCCATACCGCTCGAAAATGAACACTGTGTGTATTTTCTCACACAACTATCCAAAACTTTCAACGGTGCAAAGACGTGTAGGCCTACAGTCGACTGACATGACAGACGAAGGTGATGAATAGACGACGCTCAGTCAATAGCATTCCCTGCTCACTTGCTATGCATGCAGCATGTATACAACATATATACATGTAGTACAACGGAGTGCGGTATTGGCTGATACCGACATACGTCTCATAGTGAAAAAGCAACCAGCGTGTGTGAGAAGATGTACGCATTTTCGTGTGGTATGGAAAATACAGCACATGTCCAAGGAATAAGGTGTTCGCCCCTTATTCCTTGGACGAGTGCTGTATTTTACATTACCACACTCAAATGAACACCGTTTGTATTTTCTCACACGACTGTCCAAATATTTCAATGGCGCAGAGAAGTGTAAAGTCGATAGCTTGTACGTATACATGCAGTACAGCGGAGTGCGGTTTTGGCTGATACCGACATACGTCTCATAGTGAAAACACAGCCAGTGAGTGTGAGAAAATAGTAATACATGATGCATACAGATTTCTTAGAATTGCTGCTATTTACATCGCCAATATCGATATAAAATCCCCATGAGTTGAATCTAAGGGTGCACACGGCGCGGCCAGGCGGAATGCCCCAGAACCCCTGCCTGAATAAACGACTGAACAGGGTAAGCCAGTAATCACCAGAATCTCGTTAAAGGCCCGCCGCGAAGTCCGTAATCACCGTTGTAGACAATGATCCAGAGGCGGGAATGATATGATTCCAAGAACGCTTCTTGCACAATGATCTCCATGAACAGGTTGGTATGGAAAAACAACTCAGATGTACCTACCGCGCCATCGATTCACGGTAAAAATATTCTGCAGGCTTTTATTATTTAAAAATACATTGCTATATCTCCTCCTGGTTATTAACTACATAAAACATTTATTATTCTTATACAAAAATGTTTATTGGGACGATTTTTTTGTGATCTTGAAGTTACTACGGCCTACAACGAGGGGTAGTGAAAAAGATTACGTAGGCTTGTAATATTATAATGTGTAATATGTTCACATATCACATCAAATAAAATCATGATTTGATTTCATGTTCATTCTCTTGTATATTAACCAGATCAAATTTATTAAGTCTCTTTAAAATGTGATAGGTTTTACAAGTTATCAAGAACACCTGACCGCAATCTTGGAGCTACTCGATATTGTATGCGAACTTAAAGATCTCGGTCAAATGTTCCTATTTTCGGCAAATTCTCCCCTAAATTGGCTAAAATTTACAAAAAAATCTTGGGGGTGAACCCCCAAAACCCCGGACGCCCCCCTTTTTTCAGATCCTGGATCCGCCACTGCATGGCAGAATATTAAGTCACTGTCCTGGGATGACACACAGTGTAGCGAATAATCCTGCTGCTTTATTAGAAGCAGTCCAAGACGGATCCCGAGAAGAATCTCTGCGAATCCGCGGCTCAATCCGGTTACTATCTCGTGGCGGACTGGTGTTAATATGCAGACAGCGTATCCAGAAGGGGATCAGGCGCGCGGGGAGGGACCAGCAGAAAGCCCTGCATCCCGTCACCCTTCTCTCTAGAACATCTGCCTCAACCCACAGCCCCCCCCCCCAGAGAGGTGTTCTGGCGCGTCCCCGGGCACAGCATTGACCTGACGTCGCCGCTAATTTGTCTGGTTGCCATGCAGAGCATGCGGCAGAAACCGGCGAGCAAATTACTCACCGGGGAAAGTCCACACCCAGCCCCCTGATCTGGACCGGCCGGACGCAAGGGATTATTCTGCTCTAAAAAGCCAAAAGCAGTATCTGCTTACATCTTTACACGTATTTGTGTCAAAGAGAGCGACACCGGTATCTCATTTCTCTGGATAGGTCCACAGCAATTACCACCTTAATCTTTAAATGTGATATTTCCACCTTTTTAACTTTGGGACAGTGGTTCGATGTCGTGTCCTCGACTGAGGCACTTTATCCTCGTGTGCTTCACTTCTCTCAGGTACAAATGTGTACCAGGTAGGATAGAGATGACAAAGTGTCAAGCGCCGTAATGGCCGCTGGGCTGTACGCTCCCAAGGGAGATGAGATAAAAGAAAATGGATGAGCAGGTCAGATGACGGTCTATCCCCTCTATTATATACATATTTTTTTTAAATTTCACTATGTTCTAATGAACCATGTGTGTGTTTAACCATTTATATTCATTTGAAAGCTTCTTTTTTTCCAGTATGCACTGCCTTCATCTCAGACACCCCAGTCGAAGAGCTGCCTTAGAACATCATGAACATAAATGGATACTGCCACCCGGAAACATCCCCAACAGTTCGGGTAAAAAAGAGCTTTAAGAGATACAAATCAGCTCAGTGGCGCTTCTGCTTCTAATGTCTTCTCACTCCATGAAATCACAATCAGAATCCGGATAAAACGACGGCACAGCGCCGGGCCTGTGTCATTCGGATTGGTCCAGCTGAGCTGTCTCTTGACGTTTTTTCAGGCTGTACACGAGTCGCTGATCCAAATACGTCCCGTATTTCCTATAGGCTGTATCAGCGCGCCATCAGCCAGCACCAAATCCGCAACAAATCCAGTTGCGGTGTGTTCCTGCAGATCTCGGTGATTGGAGCCGCGTGTAGCAGGCAGCATTGATTCAAGCTGGATGTTTAGAAAGTGTGCTCAGCAAGCCAAGTAGAATGTAGAAGGGCAGACTGCTTTGAAAAGCCAGAAGGCGGCAACTGTTTATATACTATACTTCACACACCCCTCCACACCAGATCTGCACCAGCGCCGCAGCATGGTGTGGCATAATAATTTACGTAATCCCAAGTTCTCATGCCGTAAATCAATACAAGCTGCAACTAACTTGGTTTAACACAACAATTTTTAGCCGTGCCAATTTGATTTTTGCAATACAGATGTTGTGTTTGACTTTCTCAATGATCCACTCCCCCTAATCCATACACGTAGGCTACGCCGCCACACGACGAGGGGAGCCTCGCCTCGAACAGATCGGTTCCACGATTCTCAGTATCGCCAGCCTGCACATGCTCTGGCTGCCCGATTTATCTCAAACCATAACTGCTCTCATGCTGCACATTACCCTTTCTCTTCTGCGCGAATGCTCTATGCGTCATTAAAAACGGTACATTTGTGAAAAAAATGAGTATCGCTATGTTTGCTTTAACGTTGGGCCATCGTCTGTGATGCTGGCCCAACGTTAAATCAACATAATGGCCCAGTCCGGATTGATGAGGGTTGATGAGCATGTGATGGACCACCATGCTGGCCTGTCAGGATTTAGGGACGTCAAAAGGTGGCCACATGGGATCTGGAGCAGAGAGATGATTAGAGGAAGCATGCCACTGGATCAAGAAACAAAGACTAGGGGCAGGCTGATGGAACCGAGGGAATAACAGACCCACTTTGACCGTTAATACTTTTAGCTTTCGAAAGCTGGTTTTAGCCTTTTTGTTTGTCTTGCAAAAAAGACAAGACCACAGCAGTTCAAGCGCTCCAGCCCCGAAGTAGAATATGATTGAGGCGATTTTGTGTAGCATTAGTCAGTTAGTTTTAGACTGGAACAAACATCAAGTCTCAAGACAATTAGGCCTAAGAGGCTGAGTCTAAGAGTAAGATTAAGAATAAGTCAGTCTGGAATCATTACTACTAGTAGTATTACTAGCCATACAGCATGAATGATACTGGGCGATAAAACGTGAAAACGGAACTCTATTGTGTCTATTTATTTATTTATTTATTTGTTAGGCTTTATATATACAAATATATAATATATAGCTAGGAATAGCTGTCAAAAATTGAAAATAAACCTATCCTATAAGAAAATAATAATATTTGTTGGATTGGCGGCTCCTCGGCTGTCAACACGTAAGTATTGACAAATGAAAAAACTTCCGTCATTCTTAGAAAGCATCAATATAGGTTGCGATAGTATGGGTGATATGCCATGCATATTGAATTTTTGTGCTACGGGCATAGTGGAACGCTTTCTTACAGAATATGGTATTGAGACATGTTGATCATGATAATTCAAGTATCACACGCACGCCTGACATCCACAGGTGCTTGTCAAAGTACAAACATTATCACAGTTAAAACTGTCCTCAAACTTTAATACTAAAAACTATTCAGTTGACATGCGTGTCTTTTAGCTACATGGTAACGCTTTATGTTATTGAACGACGCTGAACTGCCAAACTCTCGTCGATGAGCCAATAATATAATAATAATAATAATGTAAAATACCAATCGGCAAACGGCAGCAAAACGGCCGAAATGAAGTTTCAGTCAATCCCCCATTAACCATATATCGGGTATATTATTTAAATAATTACCATATTGTCGGCCTTTATGAATTTATTTTTTTCTTCGGGATAGTTGAAATTATCAAAGTAGCATCTTTCCCTGAAACCTCATATTTTGCTTCATAGTGATGGCTTGCTAAATATCAGTCATATAAAAGTAGATAATGCCCAATAATCGGCCATTTTGAATATGAACGAGTTGAAATTTGCCAGGGCATATCCCTCACTGAAACCTCTTTCACTGAAACTTTTTGCTCTATAGTGATGGTTCAGCTATCTGGCACGGTTTGCCAGATATCAGGCCTATTAAAGTAAGCAATGGCTATTTTTAATTTGATCGATTTTTCAGGGTGCAATCTTCTAGCTATGTAGGCCTACTACCTTTTTACCTTTTCTTTTATGGTAATGGTCTAGCTATCTGGCACGGTTTACCATATATCAGGCATACTAAAGAACATAATAGCCGATAGTGGCATTTTGAACCTCACATTTCACGTACGACCACGTCCAACAGATTTTAAAACTTTTTGGCCGTGATTGAGCCGTCAAGCCCACTTGAAGTTGTGTCTGGCTAACGCGAACCACAACTTCAAGTGGGTAAAATTACTCATGCATGGACCTAATATTTACGAATTTTGATGTTAAAACACACATTCCATTTCCAAAAAACCTTCTAATAAAACTGATTCATTCCCTAAAACCTTGTTATAAAACAGATTAAAAACGACTGTTGTCGTGTTTAGCGGCGAAAGGGCTTAAATGCAGTGAACTAATTGTTCCACTTAAATCTGCCGGGCCATCAACAGACAAGCTCTGTAGAAGAGCTAACGTCGCAGAGTGTGGCATTCCTTGCCGGCAGGTTATCGCCCGCCTCTGGAGAGTATCGCGCCATTACGGGGGACTTGGCCGGTAATGGGACGGGCTCGACAAGGCATGTCTAAGATATGTATTGCCTAAAAGCAAGAAAGAAAATCAATCGTTGCTGAATCCATCCTCTCATTTCTGAAACACGCCGCCGCCCCCGTCGCCGCCGCCGCCGCACAGCTCATGGCCCGGGAGTTGACGAATTGGCCAATTCCACACGCTTGTCGCTAATGCATTACATGCCACAATGAGTGTGAGCGCTAACCGTTCTCTTCATCATTCGCCCAGATGCGCTGATTTGGGAGTTGTCGAGATAAACGATTCCCCACAGCCTCTGTATAAATCATTAACTAAAGTACACCTATTACCAAGTCAATTTAGTGTTCACACATTTCTGATTTCAAACAAAAATATTGTATATCCTCAGAAGGAAGTATGGATAAATGACAAGGCTCCAGTGATAATAATTGCTTGGGCGAACATCGCACGAATCCCAGTAAGAACGAGACATTAAACCAACGCTGGTTTAATGTTGGCCCAGCGTCAAAGAACCAGGGTTTAATGTCTCGTGTTTACAGGTAATGACACAACATTTAATCAACACAGTGTTTGATGGGGCAGTCAATTCATCTCATTTTATGCCGTCGTCTGACGTTTTAGTATTTTCGTCTTGCTTAATTCCACTCTCTGGTGAGGAGCAATACATAAATTGCCTGAATGTGTCAGAAGATAGTCCTTGGCTTAAAACTGAGTGAGCTCGCAAACGGCAGGTTTGGATAATCAATATTTCCGATAACTTGTGCCAATACCAGCTACACAGGCTTAGTCACAAACACTCCGATATTGTCAAAATAATCCTTCGTAATTGCCGGGAAACAAGATTCACGTGGTGACCAAGCTGTCAGTTGTGCCCTATTATGAATGTGTTTGTTAACCCGTTAAATCTCACGATGCACCAAAGCATCATTTCACATCTCTGAAGAATGACTTAATTTCCTACACTCAAAGTGGTGTTGGAACGAAAATTTCCATGGTACTGTTTTCATTTGTCAGCCATTTCAAGTCATTTTCACCCACAACAAGTCGAGAATTACGACAGCAATTCGAGGCTTGTAGTGGATGAAGATGACATAGCCTGAACACTGAT
The DNA here is from genome assembly GCA_964017125.1 of Flabesymbios commensalis. Classification (NCBI taxonomy): domain Eukaryota; kingdom Metazoa; phylum Annelida; class Polychaeta; order Terebellida; family Flabelligeridae; genus Flabesymbios; species Flabesymbios commensalis. The sequence goes on from OZ024911.1 coordinate 54,533,821, forward strand.
ATTGTAATATGTAATCACAGGGCCAGTGGTCAGGCTAAAGACGACAATGCTAAATTCAGGATTGAAAGGGTTAACCGGTTGAACCCTCATGATGCATCAATACATAATTTTGTATTCCTGAACATTCACCTAGTTTTGTAAAAACATCATTTTGCGTTCCTGAAAACCGACCTAATTTTGTACATCTGAGGGTTTTTGAACAAATATTTTGAGTAGTCGTTTTTAACAACATCACGGCAATTGTCATTAATAAGTAGCCCACTTCATATCATATGATTCGTCAATAACAAGTCGAGATATGCAGTGGATGAAGATTTCAATGACTAAAGATCAAACTGTGGTATAACAATGTTAAATAAGACAACCCAGCCAACACGAGAAGTTGAACCAATGTTGGGTGAATGTTGGGTCGACGTCGTAGACGGCGGGCCAACATTGACCCAATATTGGTTCAATGTCCCGTGTTTGCTGGGAAGGTACATAATTAAATACACAACGTGCACTATTTCCTAGAACGAGAAAATTATACGTGCATAAAAATATGGTCCCTCCAATATGTTTTTATGGTTGACTTCCTATATTTGCATAATATTATTAGGTTGTTTAATTTAAAGTAATTTTTTACAATTAATACGACAAAATCACAAACAATTGTTGGTTGGTGATATAGTTTCACCAAATATAATTACCAGCATTATGAGGGGCGGATTTGATAATTTAACACGTTCTCTTTACTCTCTGTTCATGATTGTGTCACGTCGATCTGTATTCGCACTTTAACATGTTTAATGAGTGAAATTTTAGGTACGATTTTCAGAAACACGAACAAACAATCATGATAATCACTCTCGCAATATATAGGGAGTGATTATGACATTTGTTAGAAAAATAAATTGATAATTATAAAGTAGCGACTGGGAATACAATAAATCAAACAGAATATGAACAATTTTTTTGTTCACCGGCGTGTTGTTAATCTTTGAGAAAATATTTTTCTATAATAGGGTCAGTTTCTTATATAATTATTACATCACAAGAGCAACATCATACATAGAACCAATGCTGGTCCATCGTCTACGACGCTGGCCCAACATTGATTCAACATTGGGTCAATGTCTGTGTTTGCTGCGAAAAGGCTGCGACAATTGGTCTGAGTAAAACACCGAGGAATCAGATAAAACTGGCCGATAGAAAATATTGCTATAAGCAACATTACAACGTTACAACATTACAACGTCTCAATGCACGCAATGTCCACCAATCCTCACCGCTGGGATGGCAATGCCGTTTCTCAGGGCTTTACAACATTGTTTTTTTACAGTAAAGGACGACGGCGATTGATTAAACTCGACAACACAGGACATTGATATATCGATGGGTCGATCTTGGCTCAGCGTCGTAGACGATGGACCGGTCTTAATCCGATAATAGGTTGATGTCGTGTGTTTGCTGCGAATAGACCTGAGCCAAATAGCGCTTCTACCGAAATCCGACCCCTTTTTACTCATAATGTCTTTTGTATAAACATATTTTATTTTGCAATCGAAACAAATACAAAAATGTAATACCAAGGTTTCTCTTGCTACATGGCTACTGATGACCGGTGATGTCTGTGTCGTGGCAATCGATAAGAAGGATCCTAGTGCAAAGCTTTTGTTCGACAGCTGACAGGGAGATCCCACCAAATGAATTTATAAGTGGTACACAGGGCAAGGACTAAGGTATTAAAGCACAATTAGATCCTGACAATAATGTCAGCAACAAGGAAAAGTAGGGTGAAGAAAACACCCTCAATCCGGTAAATTTAACATAGTTAATGTAAATCTCTGGGTTGTGGTTATAAATTTTTCGACTGCAATAACCAATTCTGGTAAGTTGCCCGAGGGAGCATCACCAAAAAGAACAGTGTTTAGAGTGGGGGTTAATTGAAGTTGAAACAGTTCAGCTGTAAGCTCGTCCCTAGCAATGTGGTGCAGTGGACAGTCAAAAAAATAATGTTCAGGGGTTTCTATTACTCCACAGGGACAATTGGGACTATCAGCAACGTGATTCTGATACAAGTGGTATAGCAGTTCACTGCACTGCATTCTAATTCTAGCTAATGTAATGTTAATGCGTCTTGAATACATGTAAAAATAGGATATTTTGTTGGGTAAACTGCGATATAAATATGATTTAAGGTTATTGCGATCATCGATATTTTTAATTGTCTCGTCTGTGGAGTTCCAATTGTTAGTTGTGGATGGGAAAAAAGAATTTCGAAAAGTTTCAGTTCGTGTGTGGAATTGACTGAGGTCTGATCTATTTCGCAATTGATAACGGTTCCGAGTCCTAAGCTGGACGGATGGGGGGAGATCCTGTTGTAAATAGCTAGGTGCATTACCATGGACGATGTCGGCAAATAAGATTAATTTTCTACGTTCACGACGGGCCTGTAATGATTCCCAGCCTAGTTCCGAAAGAATTGTTGCATACGCAGTACCTTTTATGGCACCGGAAACAGTTTTACCAGCACGTTTTTGAATTCTTTCAAGACGTGTATTGTCACCATCAGATATGTTATCAAAAGCCACATCGCTGTATTCAACAATTGGCCGAATATATGATATATATAAAATTTCTAGGGTTTTTCGGTTTAATTTAAAACGTAGCGCTTCAAGTTGACACAGTCTTTTATCAGCACGAGCATTTATGTCATCAACGTGATTATTCCATTTTAGATCAGAAGAAAATGTTAGACCTAAATGCTTGTGAACGCTGACAGACTCTAAATTAGCTCCAGAAAAAGATAACGGCATAGGAACTGCTGCGGTTGGTCGTAGAGAAAGTGACATATCACAAGTTTTTTGAATACTGAAAGTTACAAGCCACTGTTTGGACCAGGTATCAATACGGATGAGATCTCTGTCCAGGACATCTTTGTTAGTGCTGTGTAAATTTGAAACCATATAAAACAAACTATCGTCTGCAAATAAACTAATTTTACTTTCCAACCCTTCTTTAATATCGTCTATAAATATCAGGAATAATAGGGGACCGAGAACAGACCCCTGTGGAACTCCTGCTTCTATTGTGCCATATGCAGAAGAATGACCGTTTATCACAACGCATTGTTTTCTGTCGGTTAGATAGTCAGAAAACTATTCGTTCAGAGAACCAGTTATGCCATTATTTTTCAATTTATGCAGTATACCAGCATGCCACACTCGATCAAAGGCTTTGGAAATATCAGCAAAAACTAAGCGCACTTTTTTTTTATTATCCAACGCTTCGCAGAAAACATGGTATAAATGTACAAGTTGATGTGTTGTGCTGTGCCCTGGCATAAAGCCAGATTGATTGCTGTAAATTAGGTGATTATCTCGAATGTAGTTAAATGTATATTTGAAAACTGCTTTTTCCATTACTTTGCCTACACAGCTTAATAGGGATATTGGCCTATAATTGTTAAGCTGTGATGCATCACCTTTTTTAAAAAGTGGCGAGACATTGGCTTTTTTCCAGAGAGAAGGAAACTTATTTTGTTGCATGGACATATTAAATAATCGAGTTAGTGAGGAACAAATATGCACTGCTGTGTGCTTCAGCATTTTGGGATTGATGTAATCGGGACCACTGGCTTTATTTGGATCAAGTGATTTCAATATATCTAAAATATCAGTTCTGGTGAAAGTTATACTAGTTAGTCTAGCTGTAGTTAGAAATTTGGTATCAGGAAGGGTAGCCCCTGTTGTATCTATTTTAGAGTTTTCTAAGAAAAAATTGTTAAAAGATGTAGCCTTTTCGTATGGGTCGTTTGTGATCGAGCCGTCTTGCTGGCTAAGTGCTGGAATAGCAGTAGATTTATTTTTAGTTTTAAAAAGACCTTTTACGGTCTGCCACCAAGGCCTAGATGAAGGAAAATTGTTAATTTTGTCGACTTGCTTCTGTTCAAAATGATCTTTGGCGGATTTTAGTTCACGAACATAATTATTTCGCGCTACTTTATATAGTTCCCAGGTTTGAATAGTACGGTTATTTTTCGCCCGTTTATATATTCGATCACGTCGCCTTCGTAAGCAGCGAAGTTTTGAAGTATACCAAGGGTTGTCCCAAGGTCTTATTATAGTCATTTTATTAGGAATAAATGTGCGTGCTAAATTTATAAAATTGTCAGTCCACCTTGAAGCACAAACGTCTACATCAATATCAACAAAACAAGGATTCCAATCATTATTTGAAAGGGCCTCGTTAAAACCATCCCAGTCAGCTTGGTCGTACTGCCAAATTAACCTATTATATGCCGATGGTCTGTGTACTTTAATTAGAGGAATATTAGTTGACACCTGACAGTGATCACTGCGTCCCAGCGGTGGGTGAATTGCGATGCTATCTGGTTTTATGTTATCTGAAGTTAAAATTTGATCGAGTGTGGTAGCTGACGTTGATGTTATTCGAGTTGCTTCACTAATATGAAAATTAAGAGAAACAGATTGGCAAAAATACCTAAATTTGTTCCACATCGGTCTGTTCCCAGGATCCGCGTTAAAATCCCCAAAAATAATTAAGTTATTGTAACCAGCTTTTTTAATAGATTCAACAGAGTCTTGAATGTTTTCCCAGAAAATATCACCTTCCGTCTGCGAACGATAGCAGACACAAACAGCTAAAACATGTGTTTGAGTTTTAATCTCGACCCAAAGGGCTTCTAACGTGGGAGTTTCAAAATTATATAAACGTTTGGCAATACATGAATCGGAGACATAGAGAGCCACCCCTCCTCCATGAGTCAGTCGGTCGTTCCTAAAAAATGGTAAATATCCAGGAATTGATAGTTCAACGTTGCTAGTTAAATTCAGAAAAGTTTCGCATATACCGAGTAAGTCATGTTTATTGGCAACGTCTGCCAGAAGACAGTCAATCAAGTCCGAATTTAGACCACGAACATTAGAACTCCACAGCGAGATGTTAGATGATATTGGACCGGGATTTATTTCAACGTCACCACAACGTATTAAAAGTAAGGCCACTATTAAAATTAATTGCGCTAACAGGACTCGCAGTGCATAAGGTAAGAAAGTAAAACAAATGGTTGATTTCACATGCTTATACCTGTTAAAGAGACCAATCCTTGCCCTGTATAAAGCTATATCAACAGTCATGAGAACTCAAAGCTGTAAGCTGCCGAACAAGCCGCCCCAGAACCCCAAGACAACCACCACAACCCACACACACCCGGTTCATCAGTAGCAAAATAAAATAAAAGATATTCACTGAAAAATGAGAAAAGTACAAAAGCAATGTGCAGTATAAAAATAAATATAAACATAATAGTGAATTGTTGCAACCCTCCAGATGGCATGAAAGCAGTGGTTAGCGGTGGCTTTTTTGTTGGATCGTGATCAGTGATGAAAATAACAAAACAATATAGTAGGCTAAATTTAGAAACAGATGTGACCCAGTGCACACTCCGCGCCGACCCGCCGCTAGATCAGCCCTGGTCCACCATCAACGACGCCGACCCAGGACTAAACCAGCAACTGCCCAACGGTTCGTGTCTGCTGGTAAAAGCGATTGTGACAGTAGACAACTGATTATGCACCACAGTAATTGAAGTTTGTTAACACACCTAACTCCACTATCGTAACATAGGCTACTTGTGACGGTATGTCAAGAGAAAGGTATGTAACATAAATAATGTAATATTTTAACCATAGGTAACTCAATAAAGTTGACCAACAATAAGGCGTAAGCTACATAATAGATGGTGAGTATGTCGACGGCCAGTAAGTGAACATAGCTGGTCCGCTGCTGGTCCAACGTGACAAACGGTCGGCCGACTTCAAACCAACATGGTACCAATTTCAGTCGAGTGTACACTCTCGGAAAGCCATTGTTGATAAATAAATGTTCAGCCACTGGTAATTGGTTGTATAGGTGAAAATGATAATAATAGTAAGCGCTAATCCCTCGCCCGTTCGAGAAATAAAGGACCAACGTTGCGAACGATGGATCAGCTTCAAAACAATAAAAAAAAAGCTTCAGTACAATAAAAATTAAGTTGATGTGGTTAACGGGGAGTAACAACACACACGACCGAACTAATTTCACATAATTATAAGCAAAATAGGCCTAAAATTGACCAAGATCTGGTGGTGAGTGTACCTATTGGCTCCCAGACACAATACGTTACGTTGACCAAATGCAGATTTAATGGCGGTCCACCGTCTACGACGCCGGTCCAACATTCAAACAACGCCGCGTCAACGCCCTATGTCAGCTGGGTGACCAGAAAAGTACAGTGATTTAACCCACGTTGACCCGATGCTATCCCAGTGCCGTAGACAGTGGCCCAGCATCATAACAGCGTATCTGTCAGCAGGGTGTACACGTTCTGAACATGCTGAAATGCAATGTTGTTGAATAATTGTTAATGTGTTGGTGATACCAATAAATACCAGATGCTGGTCCCACGCCGGTTTAATACAGGGCCGGCATTAGCTCGCTACAGTACGAAAATTGCAGATAATGGGCCAACATCAGATATTAAAAACATCATCTACAAAAGCTGAACAGCATAGCAATACAATTCCAAGCAGACACAAGATGCCGAATCGATGCCGGTCTGGCACCGGTCCAATGTCGTGGACGGTGGACCAACGCTAAACCAGCACCAACCCAAGTTAGTTGCATACTTATGTCAAAGGCAAACATCTGCTAAGATACGGTCGTGATAAAGTATACGGGTTGAATATTATGACATGCACGTTTAAAGGGACTGGCCCAGGCTAAAATCATCAAAAAATCGGTGATTTTATTTCGGGTTCTTATTATGACCATATAATGTAAGCATGTACATAGACTAGAACTGCAATTTTTTATAATTTTTGTGCTGCGCATTCACCAGTTAGGCTAGATATAGGGACGAAATTCCTGATTTGTAATTATTGACAACCATGTCAAAAATAAGAAATGCGGGAATTTCGTCTCTATATCTAGTCTAACTGGTAAGTGCGCAGCACAAAAATTATAAAAATTTGCAGTTCTAGTCTATGTACATGTTTACATCATATGGTCATATTAAGAACCCGAAATAAAATCACCGATTTTTTGATGATTTTAGCCTGGGCCAGTCCCTTTAAGTATTGCATGTCAAAACAGGATTTTTTTTTTAATTTCGATTTAAATGTTCAAGAACAAATCCATTAGCTCTTGTAGGGTTAAATGGTAGTAGCTAGGTTGTTATATAGTTCCCAACAAACAGTTTACACGATGCACCGAACCAATGCTAGATAGATGCGGTGGACAACATACTGTATGTAACGTTAACTGTTTTAGTTCACATCCACACAAGATCATGTGGGTCCAGCTGTCAAAGCACATGGAACATACCATTATATCACGGTATATACAATATCATTGAAATGGATATATAATCGACACAATGTAGCCGCTGAAGATGAAACGTTTTAAACTATTGATAGTAGTATTCCAGCAAGTTGGGTTAAATAAAATGTCATTTGTCAAGTTCCGTATGCTGATGAAAATGATATAGGTGACACAACAGATACCACAATGCAGAGAAACATCCACTTCTAAACACTTATAACATCAAGTGAATGTCGCTAGTACTTATATGGTTAAATGACATTCATTTGTACATGCTGCATACAAGTCGATCTAGTTCCGTATGCTAATCTATATACTAGTAGGTGACACTTGATAGCCCAATGAAAAGAAAACACCCACTTAAAATACATCAATTGAATAAGATGAATCATAACAAGATTCAGATTGGTATGGGCTTTAAATATAGGATGTTCAACATGGAATAGCAGCGATACTGTTCTAAAGTAAATTAGTTCATGTAATCAATACACTTTAAGAGCTGAATAAAATAATACGTGGTAGCCCTAATAGGCAAAAGGCAATAGTTGACGTTCTATTGATAGTTCTCTATATTATGTATGACTATTATTAAATGAGAATTTGTGTTCACACATCCTGACCTATTTCTGGGTGGGCGTGTCTTGAATCAACTGTTCTAGCTGAGCTTGGTTTGTTACTGTATGTACGGTTTTATTGTGAAGTCTAATTGTGAAGTCTGAGGGTCATGCAATGATGAAACACCAGGCAGTACACCAATGTTGATTTAATGTTGGCACAGCGTCGCAGACGATAGGTCAATATTAAATCAATATTGCGTCAGTATCTTGAATTTTCTGGGTACTAGTCTAGATATGAGTATTTTGTCTCTAAGTTCAGGCATTTGCTCGGTTTAGGCAAATTTCAGGTGCGTGCTGTATTCGCTACAATGTTTTTTTCCAACTTGTATTTTCTCACTATAGTTTTCATTGTACAGGGCGAATTATAAATATACAATTCATAAGAATAAACGGAGCGAAAATCTCAAAACCTACTTTATTCCAAGATTTGGTTGTGGTTCTTTAACCATAGTTGCATGTGGATTCTCTAGAATGGGGGTCTCTTCAATGCCTATTAATATCTAAGCAACCCCCCTTATTTTATTGCTGGATACGCCACTGAATATATTTCTCCTGGTTGATATATATATATATAGTGTGATTCAAAAGAACTGGTGGCGAGAGGATTACGTATAGGATAAACCCGAGGAACTCTACATTCTTAGCTTTGAAAAGGGCCGAGGCTTTTTTCAAAATAAGAATGTAGAGCTCCGAGGGTTTTAACTGACTAAAAACACATCCGACCATAATGAAAATCCCTCATAATCAACAGTTCGGTCTCGCCTGACTGATTATAGTAGCATAGGCCTACCATTTGAATTGATCTGTACTTGATGCACAATAACTCTTTATTCATAGCTTAGAATGTCGTGGTCCGACAACGAAAATAATGTAGTGGTGTGTTTTAAAGTGGTGATGGTGATGTGTCACGCAGTACTTTCCACCATGGAGAGTGGCATGTAGGACAGCATCTTCATCTATCCAGTTGTCTGCCACCGGCAGAACCTGGATAACCCGTATATGTGCTATGAGTTCAGAACCCCCCACCTCCCTCCTCCTCCCTGGCCAATTCACAGTTGATTCAGGCGGCCCAAACAATCCGACCTGAGTGTGACCTCCACGCTGCAGTCAGTAAACCGGTGACGTCATAATGAATATTCATGTTGCTCGCACCCCTCATTTTCGTACCCGCTTCACACACACCTGTTGTCAAGGTCAGACTGGTAGTCTGACGGTCAGACCTGATACGGCAAGGTGGTAGGACAGCAAAACGGGCATTACCGGCAAATGGCGATCATGGCTGAATGTGCCCCTGTTCCGTTCTGGTCACGACACATGTCACTTGTCGTTATCAGGATTATGGCCATGCTGCATTCACCATGGCTTATGTGTACCAGTAACATCGGCATTTGCTGCAAGGGGGCGGGGGCCCTAGGGTAGTGGATAGCACCGCTGCCTTTCACGCCAGAGTCCGGGGTTCGGTTCCCGGTCTCGGCGGTTTGAAAGAAACAAAATTGTTTCTTCCCCATCCACGTGTGAAAGTTAGTATTGTGGGGAGCCTCCGTGACCGAGAGGTAGCGTGCTCGGCCTCAGACCGCCAGGGCTCGAATTTCGAATCCTGTGTCTGGAGGACAGTGTCATCTCAATCATCTCACCATCCTCAGGAGGTTCTCCTGGCCCAGTTTAGCCTATATGTGCACAAAGGTGGCCTAAAGCCCGATTCATTTCATTTCATTTTCATTTGCTGCAAGGAGCAAGGAAAGCGACGACAGCGTGTTATGCTATTTTGCAGGCACCAAAGAACTAAATATCTTACCATAGCATCATTACAGATTATTAAGCTGTTGGCGAAAGATCCAATGTGTAGTATTAATATTTAATTTACACAGACGTGTAAATACATTTTAGCTATGTGTATAGCCTTATCCATGTGCATATCTCTATGCAATACTGATACCATGTATAGCTTGTTTCAAGGATGTAATTTTGAATGTAGTAGAGTATTTTGGTAAGCTGTAGATAAACGATTCAAAAATTTAAATCTATATAAATTAGTCCTTTGAAAACGTGAGAGAACGTGACGGCAGGCCAACATTAACCCGCCATTGGTTCAACGTCTCGTGCTCCCTGGGTAGCTGGTGTAAACGTTTCAGCCAAGAAGCGAAACTGCCCTAAAACAATGTCTTCACATAAAAACAAAAAGACATTAAAGGAAAAATTGAAAAGCCATTAATTTTTCCGAAAGAAAGCTAAAACTGCACGGAATAAGATTAATGACGCTTGAGCTTTTCTCGGTTAAAACAAGGACAAGAGAACTAACTTTTCCCTTGGATAAAACAAGAAAAAAGTCGTCATCCGTCACATGGCATCTCGCATGACGGTTTTGAAACGTATTAATCATTGACACAGAGAACCACTGTGGGATGATATTATTCACACGAAGCCAGACGAGACGACTGTCTTCCTTCACACGTGTATTTTCATCGGCTTGCAAAGCCAAAACAAAGTAACTGCTTACACGAAAAGTGAGTAGTTACTGCCTTTTGACTTCACACGGTAGTATTGCACCATGCGTTGTCCCTTGGAATTCCCAAAACACTATCGTGGTTAGTTATTATTTCGCGGGATTGAAAAGGTCGTAAACGCGGGACCTCATTTCACGGGTCCACCCCCACACTGACCAGGAATGCAGCCTGAAATAAATGCAGTACATGACTCCACTCAGGTGGATTGATGGCCATCCATCTCTACACTTTCTAAGTGCACAACGTGTGTGAAGACCAGCAGGCACGAGACGTTGAGCCATCGTCTGTATAATGTTAGCCGACAGTCGTAGACGGTGGGCCAACATTATACAGACGATGGCTCAACGTCTCGTGTTTGCCCGAGATCGAGATGGCGGGCAATATCTAGTTTGCTACAATGTACACCAACTGCAGACAATTCGCCCAGAGATGGAGCGATGTTTGGGGCGCTGTCCCTACTAATGTTTTTAAAAAGCCGACAACAAGGGTGAGCAATCGTTTAGTGGCAAGGTAAATCAACAGAGACGAGACGTTTACCCAATGTCGGTTTAATGTTGGGCAGCGTCGCAGAGGCTGCCCAACATTAAATGTATCCTGGTAATACTGAATATTGGCGCGCGTTTGCGGGATTGGGCAATCTCTCAGCTGATGTATTCCAGCAAACATGGTACATCCAAACAATGCTGGGCTAAAGTTGCGCCACCTCCCAACATCAGCCCAGCATTGATTGGATGTATCATGTTTGCTGATGTATAGTGCTCAGAGGTCTGCTAATGGACAAAGCCTGACGGCAATAAGGCCTCCGACCGTGGTGGACCCAATACAAATGGGACGTTACGACTATGCGGGGCTAACGTCTGAGACGATGGCCCAATATTAAAACCATTATCAAGGTGGCATTGGTTTTTTTCGTGTTTTTTTGCCACACAGGAATCACATCTCACACACACTACTGGTTAGACCTACATGTATCTGATTTAACTAATGTTTAATACCCTTTCTTCGACTATTCTCGTTGTAAAACTGTTTTATCAGCTGATCAAAAATGAAATATGTGAAATGGGGGTGTTTAAATATCAAGATTTGCAAATATTTGGTCTGAAATTTAAACAGAAAGGAGTTTCATTTAATTTTCGCAATGGCACTCAACTCCAAATACATGTGCTTCACCATAATCTAATTAAATCTAAAACTTAAATTGTACAAAATTTAAATTGTAAAAAAAACCCTCAATACATCGATGCGGAGAGCTTGTGGTGAGTTCTTGAACGGTTTTGTCCCATTTGATCCTTGTTCTGACGGACTCCATTTTACCGGATGGCATGGCATTTACGATCCTGGTGAAAGGATTTGGCCGGCCAGACATCTGTTAGAACACATCTGCTTCATTTAATCCGGAAGCAATACTAGCATTGTAAACTAGTAATTGGGTTACCCAATATTATTGTATTCACAAAAACCAGGCGAGACGCTCAATCGAGTAAATGGGTTGTTTGTCTGGCCTTTTAATGGACATTTAAGCCCCTAAAATCACGAAAAAAAACAGTTGTAGAAATACAATCTGTTAGTTTGAAATATTGCATCATTATTATGTCAAACAAATATAACAAACAAACAAACAAACAAACAAACAAACAAACAAACAAACAAACAAACAAAATTCAAAATTAGGTAAAAATTAACCACCTCCAAATATCTTCATATTGGGGCTGTAGATTTTTTGCAAAAGTTTGCAAAATCTAGCAAGGATTCGACCATAGTAGTAGCTATGGCTTGAAACACCTAGGCCCGTATTCTCGTACAAGTTATGATGGTTATATCGTAGGCTTCGGATTGGTCGAGATGGTGATCTCGACCAATCCGAAGCCTACAATATATCGGTAGGTCTAGAAGTTCAAGCAGTAGAGTGCTCACGAAGAAAATATAGGTTGCCGTCTTGAAAAATTAACACCGCATTGTACCAGCGCCAAAAATACATAATCACAATATATAAAATACGAATAATAAATCTAAGGGTCTGCCGCACTCTGCTCAAAATAAATTACGGCGGCAGCTTATGGCCACGATCACAGCAAAAACAATAACGATGGGAGACATAATTAGGCCGTAATGGTTATTTTACAAGTTCTACACACCTTTGCACGTTCTCTGGTAGCCAGCATAAAGTTTGGTATTCTATATAACATATAGAATACCAAACTTTATCCATATATTTTATGTGTTACAGTATTGTAACGATGTTGATACAGGAGCCTAAAACAGCAGATCTGGCGTCCCATTAATATAGCTTATGTAAGTGTTATGATCTCAGTAAACACGAGACGCTGAGCCAATGTTGTTTTATTGTTGGGCCAGCGTCGTGTTTACGGAGATCGAAGGTTCCTTAAAAGAGCCACAAGCGACAGCAGTTGATACCATGTTTCAATATAAACCTTACAGTGCGGGGATCGACTTTAGACGTCAGAATCTGGCGTCTATAAATGTTAGATTCTGACGCCTAAAGCCGATCTCCGCCCTGTAGGAGTAAAAATATTTATAATGGTCTTAGATCCATAACATAGATATTCAAATGAAACGGAAAGAGCTAACTAAGACATTTATAGTGATTTCAAAAAATCCTTTAGTCTTTTGGTTTATATAAACTATTTCAGCGCTTTAAGGGCTAAGGTTGTACGACTGTCTGCGGCGTCTGCCCAATATTTAGTCATCAAAGCGCTGAAATACTTTATATAAACAAAAAGACTAAAGAATTTTTTGAAATCATCATAAATGTCTTGGTTAGCTCTTTCCACTACTTCATTTAAATACCTATGTCATGGGTCTAGGGCCACTAAACTATTTTACTGTTTCAGTGCAGGGATCAACATTAGACGTCAGATAGACGTCAGATTCTGACGTCTAAAGTTAATCCCCGCGCTGAAAGGGTTAACTAACATCAATCATATGGGTAGCTTGTTTTATGAGTTCACTCACTGCACTCTTAATATGAATGTTTCCGAAGTCGCATCATCCCTCAAAGATAAAATAACATAATTACTTTACGTTAATGTAATTTTGTACAAATAATTTCGATTACTACTTTTATTTGGCAGTTGAGAATAATTCCACAAACTCCTCACAATGCCGCAGCGGACGAATAAACAACAAGCTGCTGCGCGATAGGAGGGCAGCGTTAATCACTACATCATATAGGCCCTATGAAATATGCGAGATAATAGTAATCTGGGTCGACAGAGAAGAGTGTATTTTTTGTCATTTCTTTGTTCACTAATATAGTCTACATTACTTTACTGTTGCGCGCATATATTCTGTGAAACGCAATAGCCTTGACCTGCAATGTCTTCAACTAGAAATTTAATACAAAGAAGTATGAGGGACATTGTTTCACCGAGTAGCCATTCAAAAGGGTTTCCGGTGATGTCACTGCGTTTCACAGAATTAAACCTTTGAAAATGTCATCTGCTTACACCCAACATTAAACTACCGGAAATCCTGAAAAAAACCATTTTGAGGCAAATAACTGTTAAATATAACATTTGTGTACACTGGTCAGCAAAATGAAAAAAAAACGTATCTGCTCACTGTAAAATAAGCAGATACTGCCTTTTGGCTTTTCTACAGCAATACAGTCCTCTCTGTACTAGACAGCAGTGTCTTTGTTGTGAACTTTTTCTCCTCTCACTGCTACCTATAAACATGATCCTCATACAAGCCAGATGTTGTGGAAAATTGCACTTGAAACTATGAAGCCATCACTTCAACCTGTGGAGGCATTAGCATATCTAGTGTATACCTCCCTCTCGCCTATACCATTGCACAAATAAATCTATTTAAAAAATGTTCCATACAATTTGTTAGAAACGATGCTTTTCAATTGACGACGACTAAAAAATTTACGCTTAAAAGAAAATACAATGTATCGATAGAATTTGGGGAACCATACTACATATTAGCTGTTACAGGTTGTATGTTAGGTATTTACAAACACAGAAGAGGGCCACTGCGCACAAAGGGTTAAACAAATAAGAGGTTATAATTGATGGAGATAATGTTTCACAAACATCCTAGTTGTCAAAACGTGGACACCGGACGGTGAACTACAGTGGGTCCGTATTCTCGTACAAGTTACGATATATCGTAGGCTTCGGATTGGTCGAGATGACCATCTCGCGTCTGGTTCACAAAGTATCTCCAGACACGGATGTGCTTCTGGCTTCCTGCTGACGGAATGGCAAGAAGAAAGTTAGACATCCAGCGATGATCCCCTACGAAGAACAGACATGGTGGCTCTCTACGCTTTCAAATCTCTGTGATCTCTTCTGGCAGATTAGAGGTAGCGGCGGCGGCGGGAACAATTACAGTTACACGTTATCCGCGTCTGCAGCGAATCACACAAAGTGAACACATCAATCACCAATAGTGGTGAGTGCGAATAAAAGATACCTTAATTTGATGAATCAAGAGCCGAGTGAATCTTTGTGTCAGAAATGACTTACTCTCCCAGATATTGTAGTATGATCCATGCATGGCATGGCGTTTCTGATGACAGCACGCAGTGGGTTTCTAATCCGTGTTGCACCTGTCTGCAAAGTTCAAAGCTCTCGTGTGTATAATTTTTTTCGCCATAGGCGAGGTTGTTTCCAGGCGATATAAGTAACTTTGGTAGATGAATGTCATTGGTCCATGAAGGCGTTCACAACTCTCCCTTGATTCGACATAGCGGCGAAGCATAAACCGCTCACGTCGGTAAAACTTAGCACGAAACTGTCTACTTATAAAGGGAATGCTTCCAAGACTTATTATATTATTAGTATTATTAGTTCGGGTGGAGGCGCCCAAACTATTGCTTTAATTTCAGGTTATTATTCCGCTTCTTTTTGTCATTCCCACCCCTCCTCAGCCTCTCCCTCCACTTCCTCCTCTTATTCTTTTTCTGCCTTCTCCTTCTGTATCTCCTAATTCTTCTTCTTCTTCTTGCAGTTATAAAATCGCTCATCTTTTTCTCGTATATGGTATTTGAACAATGATAGTTGGGCACCCGAAATATCTGCTATAATTGCACGGAAACCTTTGTTCCTTCTTAGAATAAGTTCCAACACAGCCACCGTGACACCCTTAAGACCCATAATGTGTAAATACCTCTGTGGGAGTGGAAAGCTGTCATAAAACAACCAAAAACAGCAACTCAAGAAATCGTATTACCATGCCGGAAATTATACGGAAATCATCTAGTTAAAGAACGCATTGTTATTATGTGGAAGGGAAACACCAGGGAACAGGATAGACAAAAAAGGCTGGATTAATGATGGGCCAACATGCCCTACCTTGATCCAGCATTAAACCAGAGTGTGTTGCTTGCTGGATGAATTCCCAGAAAAGACGAGACGTTGACCCGATGTTGGATTAATGTTGACGCTGGCCTAGCATTTACCAAACAGCGGATCAACGTCTCGTGTTTTTTGAGAAAACAGGACGTAGATCGAAGCGATCCGGTACAGAGGAAGTTGTCCTGAATTGGCTTAGGTGACCGGGGAAGTGAAATTGGCCGCCCACTATTCAGAGCGACTCCTTAGCTCAAGTGCCTCAACACTGTACAGCTAGCCAGCAGCAAACCCTAATCCCAACAGACACGAGACATCCACCCAATGTTGGTTTGATGTTGGCTCAGCGTCGAAGATGATGGACCAACATTAAACCAACATTGGGTAAACGTCTCTTGTTTTCTGGAAATTAACCCTGGTCGTTTTTAATCCGGTTTAGTAGCCAATCAAATCACTGTTATTGGGAGCAAAATGAGTGTTTAAACATCAAGATTTGCAAATGTTTGGTCTCAAATTAAACAAATGTGGGTGATTTTCAATATAATTTATTTGTTTTAGCAGTTTAAGGGTTAACACGCTGACAAGATACTACTAACCAATTTATAGTCTGAGATAGACATCATCAGGTCAGGACCATAGATAACAATTAGCAAAGGAGAAAATTAGCATTGACCAAGCTTTTCCGACCCAGCTCCTTTGTGTCCTGGACGCTAGGCTTTATAGAATTTTATACTTGCATTCATTCATTCATTCATTCATTCATTCATTCATTCATTTATTCATTAATTCATTAATTCATACAAATAATTGCGAAGTGTGCTATCGCAATTTTTATGTAAACGAAAGTTTTGTTCGGTTCTTCCTTGTTTTTCTGTTTTCTATGTCCAAAAATCGGAGAGATATTTCTCCTTGAGTTTTCACGCAATCAACTTGTAATTCTAACAGTATGTTCCTCGGACAGTCAGGCTGCATGCCGTATTTTTTTAAGAATTCCGAGTTGTTCATCCGGATTTATACAGGATATTCTGGATCACTATATGGATCAATGTCAAATTTTGATGGGCTATTTCTCCTTGATTTTTTCTCCAATCAACTTCAACCCTTGGCACACTGATCCTGAAGTATTGTGGTTGTTTGCAATATCTTTTTTTAAGAAATCGGGATAGTTTAATGCTTTTAATTTTAATTCCTTCAAAGAGAGGTAACTCCAAAGAGAGGTATCTTTATTGAATGAGGGATTGTCATTTTAGCTCTTTATTTTTTCCTCCATTTTCAGAGGCTGATAATTCCTCGAGTTTTAAATATTTTTAAAATCTGTTTGTTGTACGATAATAGCATGCACAAGCACTTCAACTACATGTTTGTATGATATGTATACCTATTATAGATTATGTACTAATTACATTTGAAGGCGAGAAGGGTTTTAATTTGCATGTCATTTGAATGGCGGGTGAAAGCATTACATGTCCGTTGATATTCATTCATTGCATCAATAGACTCAGGCTGAAGTGATGCCGGCAGTGTGTCCATACCCAGCAGGCACAAAACGTTTGTATAAAATTGTACAACGTTGGCCCATGCAATGGTTCAAATGTACAAAATGTTATACAAATGTGTTGTGTTTACTGGGCGGGCTGTTTCGGCCTATTGATATTTAGATTTGCTAATTAAACTGCTTTTGCATAATGCTGTTTCAATGCAGAGCCAGTCTTGCAGACGAATGCCCACCATTGAACCAACCTTGAGTGTTAACTATGAACAGTAGTAACCTTTTATGCGCTACAATTGACAATTAAACTTAAAGTTGTAATTTTATCAAACAGAAAAGGTCGACCCAATGTTGTTTTAATATCGGGCTTGCGTCGCAGACAGTGATACAGCATTAAACCAACAAAGAGTCAAGTCAATGTGTTTACGGGGCACACTAGAAGAGCGCGAATGCGCAAGTACTTGCGCAAGTTCGTAAGTACGCAAGTACTTGCGCAAGTGCGATGGTACTTGCACATGTATTTGCGTAAATACACATGTGTTTGCGCAAGTACTTGCGCAAGTGTGCAAATATGACGGGTGATGCGGGTGATTCTAGATAATAATTTGCCCCTAATGAGGAAAAGGTAAATAATTTTAAGACACCGGTATAGGTCCACACGTCTTAACGTATAATACTCTTAAAAAAGTCCATTCGAGATTTTAGTTCGCTCCCAATAAAGTTGAATAAAAATAATTATAAGACAGCAGTAGGTCCACAGTTGAACTTCTCACGCCTGCTCATAGTGGATTACAGATTATAATTTCCCCTCAATAAAGGAACAAAGGAAATAAGTTGATTCTAATTTGCCCTTCACTCCCAAGCACAGTGCCTAACCGTTCGCTCAATAAGCCTATGGCAGGGTCCCCTGGTGCAGTGGTCAAAGCTGCCAGCATGGAAAGTCGGAAATCGCGGGTTCGAGCCCCGCTCTGGCATTCAAGTTTCAAAGAAACACAATTTTTCTTCCCCGCTCACTCGTAAAGTTTCCATATTGTGGGGAGCCTTTGCGACCGAGAGGTAGCGTGCTCGGCCTCAGACCACCGTGCTCGAATTTCGAATCCATCCTGGCCCTGTCCAACCTACGTGTGCACAAAGGTGGCTTAAAACCCCACTCATTTCATTTAATTTTTTCGAAGCAACACCCTCCCCCCCCACAGGTGTGCACGATTGCAACAGTGAAAAAGTGCCCCTAATAAAGAAAAAGTAAAATAATTTAAGACTCCATTCTACTAGTCTACTTATAAGTTGATTCCATAGCCTAATTCGCTCCAAAAAGGACAATTTAAATAGTTTGAAGACCGCGCTACGTTAAATATTATTCACAGATTCAGGATCAATCGCACATTGTCCTGGATGCTAAATGGACCACATTCATAGAAATGTGGTACTCTCAACCCTTGTGCTGCTATGTCCGCACCCTTAGTGCTGAAAGGGTGTAGCTGTCACTTTACAAGTGACAGTTACACCCTTTCACCACTAATCATGTCTAAAAAAAGAGAACATATGCAATATGCATTTGTAATATTATATATAAATATATAGCCGTGCGAAGCCAAAAGTAAGTATCTACTTACTTTATAAGTAAGCAAATACTGCATTTTGGCTTTGCAGATCAGTACAGTCAGTGGTGGATGCTCAGTTTGTCAAATTATAAAATCTAAGAGATGCCTAATTTTCCTTAAAAAAATGTTTTTGCCAATTAAAGTTGTAAAATGCGTCAGAAATACCAGCTTGAAATGAATGACAAATAATAACAAACAATGCAACAGGACAAGGATGATTGACTTTATAATGGAATATAATGCAACAAAAAACTGAAATATCTTATTTTTAGTGAAGGAGTATCGGGTATTGCATTATATATTGAATATATAAAAGAAGAATAAATATGTTTTTGTTAGTGTGAAAAACCGTGTTGGTGGAATATTGGGATTTACAGATTCCCACAATTTGGATGAAAAAAACAAAAAGGCCAATTGCTATTTTTCTGGTTCTTATTTGCTGGCGGTTTCATTAAACAAGAAAAGTCATGTAGAGATTGGCAATAACAGCTAATGCTGGTATTATCACTCAGCTCAGATGTTAATTACCGACGACAAAAAGGCGCACGAGTTAATGGCATCTCCTTGACAATAATCCTAATCTGACACACCCCGTGAAGGCAGGATGTGCCTCGACGAAAAACCAAACGTCAGTTCAACCTCCGGGGTGGGACAAATGCCAGTGTCACTTGCAGGCGAAGCCTGGACTCCACTGTATGATAAATCAGCGGCTGGTAATTGAATATCACTGACCAGCCCGCGATGCCAACGGGGAGGCGAGCTCTGCTCTGCAAAGCCAAAAGGCAGTACCTGCTCACTTGTAAAGTGAGCAGTTACTGCCTTTTGACTTTGCACTCTGGAGATATGCGGCCAGTTTTACAGTTCCTGTTCCAGTTTCCAGGTTGTTTAGTCGTACTGCACCGCACAATAACCCGCGCTTGTGTGATTAGATCTTCAGGGTATATTGAGGTATTGCAGGATTGCCCGCGGCTATATATTGTAGCCTAAGACAATTATTATCGCCACCCAAAACCGGAAATTCAATCACATGGACATGCCTGATTTTCCATCCTCACCCACTGCTCTTGTCCACCATCTCTATCAATCCCTCCAGATTTTTTACTATTCATATTCAGATATTGGTAGAAGATAGTTCTGGTCTAACTGCTGGATTTCAAAAGTCTAACTGCTGAACAAAGAAAAATGTGATTGTGTTTTGTTCCACTGTTGTTCGCCATTAAGCATCTTCGTATGTTCTGCTTACAAAGTCATATAATCAACTTCATAATGTTCTACTCACAAGGTCATATGAGTATCTTCATATTATGTTCACAAAGTCATATGAGCAAGTTCATTATGTTCTGTTCGTACGAGCTATTTCATATGTTTTATTCACAAAGTCATATAAGCTTCTTCACTCATGTGTTTTTTTTACTTGTAATTGGGCACATCACTATTTCCTATTTACATTACTAGATTTTGAATTATTTAAATATACATACCATCTGAAACCACTGATAGATCTGTTATACTTGCAAGTGCGGCGACTAAAAACATAAAATGGGCTACATCATGCCCAAATGAGGGTGAAACAAGCTACTACTATAGTGGGCCAACCTATTATATTGCTGTTCCTTGAATGACCCCATAAACACGTCATTAATAAATATATGACCAGTATTGACTTCTAGTGCTTTATTATAGTTCTTTATTGAGTTTGGTATTCTTTATACGATAAAGGATTGCTTCCTTATGTACTGCAGATCAAGAGTCCGATGTCCGACGGATATACACCCTTTCAGGCCTGAATTTACCATTGTCATCTTTATCCACTACAAGCCGCGAATTGCTTTCGCAATTCTCGACTTGTAGTGGATGAAAATGACTTGATGTGGTTTAAAAAATAAAGAAAATTGCCATGTATTGGTAAACCAGTTTCATGGAAAATTTCGTTCTAAAACCCTTAGTTGTAGGAAAATTAAATCTGTTTGCAGGGATTTAAAATGATGCTTTAATGCATCGTGAGGGCTTAAAGGGTTAACCCAGTAAACCCAATACAATCACTCAATGCGGGTTCAATGTTAAGCCACTGCCGTAGACGGTGGGCCCACATTAAAACACTATTGGCTCAACAAGTCGTGCTTTCTGGGAATGAACAAGGATGGATGTATCAGCTGAACAGCACGACAGGCAAATGAAATAAATGTGGTTTTAGACCACCTTTGTGCACATACAGGCTAAAGTAACTGGGTCAGGAGAACCTCCTGAGAATGGTGAGATGAATGAGATGACACTGCCCTCCAGACACAGGCTTCAAAATTAGAGCCCTGGTGATCTGAGGCCAAGCACGTTACCTCTCGGTCACGGAGGCTCCTCACCATATTGAATCTTTACGAGTGAGCGGGGAAGAAACATTTTGTCTTTTTGAAACTTGAAGGTCACAGTGGGGTTCGAACCTGCGATCTCCGACTTTCCAAGCAGGCAGCTTTAACCACTGCACCAGGGCCCCCGCCCTAGCGCGGCAGACAATTTATTCCCCAATTTTGATTTTTTCGAAATTTAATCTAAGCAGTATAAAAATTGTGGGATCGGAAAAGTAATTAAAATAATTTTGTCACCAACATGCTCAATTACTTGACAAACGATACAATAGTTATATCTAATTAGCACATTCAGCTCTGTATCCTGCCGTACAAAGCCAAACAGACAGTATCTACTCACGCTAAGGTGAGCAGATACTGCCTTTTGACTTTGCAGAGCAGTATCTAGTTTGATTGGCATACTGTTGATTATACATTATATAGGACGCTACTCTCCCTGGAGAAATATGTGCATTGAGTCAACTATGTAGTCAGCATAATTATTATAGTTTTCTTCTAATTATATAGCAAACACATGCATCGACTTGATTTTGTATTATTGCTGGGCCAGCGTCGCAACAATAAGTATCCACCATGAAAATGGACAGCACTAAAACATTAAGTCTCCAACACATGGTAGCTGTTTGAGACATAAAAATGAGGTTTGTAATTACTCTCCACAATCATTACCAATTGCATTTTTTGACCTG
The DNA here is from genome assembly GCA_964017125.1 of Flabesymbios commensalis. Taxonomy (NCBI): domain Eukaryota; kingdom Metazoa; phylum Annelida; class Polychaeta; order Terebellida; family Flabelligeridae; genus Flabesymbios; species Flabesymbios commensalis. The sequence goes on from OZ024911.1 coordinate 54,555,770, forward strand.
ATGATTTTCTGAAGTGTATATGGCTCCAGGCAGCCTGGTCAACTGAGCCACAGAAGTATAAGGCTTGTAATTGGAAAAGTACATTCCTCCTAGTACATGTGCAGTAAACACGATACATTACATTAATGCTGGTTTAATGCCGGACCAGCGTCGTATACGATGGACCAGTATGTAACTAAAATTGGCTCAATATCTCGTGTCTGCCGGGAGTGCTGTGTTAGCTAAATCTATCAGTTATTATGCCTGAGAATGAAAACACTCCCATCCTAGGCTTAGGAAATGATTGGATAACTTTTTTGATGAAAAAATTGCGTTGTAAACGCCCATGCCATCTACATTTAAAAAGATAATGAGTTTTCTGCCTAATGATTGACGAGTAATGTGCAAAAATGCGATGCTCGGCATCCGATTTTTAATCTGTAGAAAACATAGCCATCGACAGTACGCCCCCCCTCCCCCCTTACACACACACACACACACACCATGTAGATCATTTTACTGACAGAGAGGGATCCCTTTACCCGCCATGTTCTTTAATTTCATCTTAACCCTCTTGAAGTTGTGTCCCGCTACAGTGATCCACAACTTCGAGTGCATGAAAACACTCATATTTGTGTAATTCGACATCAAACATTTACAATCTCTACTGATTGAACATATGTTTTCCTCTCAAAAACTGGTGCTTAATGTGATAAAAAGTACTGAAAACGAGCAGAGCCGTGCTCAGCATATAAAATCCCAGGCCACACCACCGAGACTACTTCAGACCCGACAAGACTCCACCGTCGTGGAGAGTTTTGAGAATATGATCGTACACCTTGCTTGCCCACAACGATCCCCGTCCTCACCAGTCCGATTACTGGATGACTTGTCGTGGATCTGTCAGGTGACTAAATGCTACTTGCTGATTGGCTAAAGGATCTTACGATTATTGAAGGCGTCGTGAGTATGTTCACACAAAGCCGACGGGTCCCGATTAGCCTACATGAAACTATGATTGAACATGTTCAGTCGTGGCGACGACCCACGACACAACGGATTTTGATTGAATCGTGGTCGTGAACTGTTCACGATGTTGCCTCTTGTCGGGTCGGTTAAATCGCAGCGTTGTGGCCTGGGCTTAAATGGCTAACGTGATCCGTTATAATCACGCACGCGCGGCTATTTGAATCGGATGAGTCGTAGACAACATCAGCTGTAATTGTGTGGTAATCAATTAGACTGAGAATAGATGGATGACGAAAGGTAGCCAGTACCCCGCGAAGCATACATCACATCACGTCCTGCGGCAAAAAAACCAGGACGATGTTGATTTAATGTCGCGACATTAAATCAACAACGTCTCATGTGTGTTGGGGTACGTACCGCTTTGGGTGATAAAAAACAGCGCCACCGTCACAATTTCACAATACTCAACAACATCCACTGCGGACTGGAATGAAGAATCGTTTCGCGATAGCAGAAATGAAAACTGCGTTAGGCTTAGGGATCTTGTCAAGTTAAAGAAAATCCAAAAATCCGAGAAAAACTCGGAAATGGGTGGGTGGGTCATGCCCCAAGTCGGATTTTTTTTTTGGAAGTGTCTATTTACCCCGTCACGGGGTGTGCAAGAAGACTAAAATCCTTATTTAACCCGACAATGACAACCAATCAAAATCGTTCTTTCAATGCCCTGATGTCAATGTTTGTTTTTGGCGCTCATTCACGGAACTGAATAGCCTACACCAAGACCTTATCAAAATGAACAGGTTAGTTATGCCGCGTAAAAATAAACTTGTATAAATGTAAATATATCCCTGACTCCTGACAACTATTATCGCTTGCAACATTTACAAAAGATATGAAAGCTAGATTACTACCAAATATATGTGAATTGGCAACTACACGTATTATCGTCCGTGGCCGCATTTGATTTAAGCTAAATTTCCATACAAACAGTAGTCGCAACAGGTTTGATTACGACGCCCGCTGTGCATTTTACATTGCTTAGTATCTGAGACATTTACCCAAGGTTACTTTATTGTTGGTCCACCGTCTACGACACTGGGCCAACATTAACCCAACATTGGGTAAATCTATAGCCAACTTAATGACGGGGAATGTCGGCCGCAGGTCCAGGCGCGAGAGGGGGGACGGCCCCGTTTTTTTCGACACATTATTTTAAAAAGCGACCTAAATTGGCCTTAGCATACCAACAAAAAACTTGAGGGCAGGCACCAAGCACCCCCCACATTTTTTTCAAATCCTGAAAAACAACCTGGGCTAAATAACAGTAAAAACTTTCTTATATAACCCACATAAAAACAAGTGGGTCATAAAGCTATTTCATTCTTCGTCTTCAACCCACATAAAATCACCCGGAATATTATGTGGCCTACTTATTTAACCCACAACAAAGCATCCAGGCTAAATAACTATTTCCACATCAAACAACCCGGGCTAAATAACGATTCCAACCTTCTTATTTAACCCGCAATTAAGAATCCAGACTATATACCTATTTCAACCTTCGTATTTAGCCCACAACAAAGCATCTGGGTTATAAACATTTACAGCCTTCTTATTTAACCCACAGAAAAGCAGCTGGGTAATATAGAACTATCTCAACCTTCATATTTCTTCCACACAAAATCCACCGGGCTAGATAATTATGCCAACCTTCTTATTTAGCCCACAGAAAATCACATACTGGGCTATTTAACTATTTGAACCTTCTATTTAACCCAAATAAAAGGTAGTAGGTTATATATCTTTTCAACCGACATATTTAACCCACAGAAACATCCCGGGCTAAGTAACAATACAAACCTTCTTATATAACCCACATAAAACAAGTGGGTTATAGAGCTATTTTAATCTTCGTCGTCAACCCACATCAAATCACCTTGAATAAATAACTATGTCAACCTAGGTACTTACTTAATACACAACAAAACATACAGGCTAAATAACTATTTCCACACCAAACAACCAGGGCTAAATAACAATTTCAACCTTCTTATTTAACCCGCAATCAATAACCCGGATTATATACCTATTTCAACCTTCTTATTTAGCCCACAACAAAGCATCTGGGTTATAAACATTTACAACATTCCCATTTAACCCACAGAAAAGCAGCTGGGTAATATGGAACTATCTCAACCTTGATATTTTATCCACACCAAATCCACCGGGTTAGATAACTATCCCAACCTTCTTATTTAGCCCACAGAAAATCACCTACTGGGCTATTTAACTATTTGAACCCTGTATTCACTCCAAATAAAGCAAGTAGGTTTTAGGCCTATAACTTTTCAACCGACATATTTAAAGGTACCCAGATTGAAAAAAAATATGTTCTATTTGTGTTACTCTACATATTAAAACTGTTTAAATTTGATTTTTTTTTAGTTTTAAACATGTTCAATTTTTTTTTTTTATTTGATATATTTCTATTTCTCGCTAAGTGGGGATAACAATTGTGTAAATGGGGCGTTTCTGTGATGAACGTTACAGATTTCGTCACATTATATTTACACAAATGTACATTTATGGTAACATTAAGAGTACCAGTTCACATGTACACCCCATTTTCAATAATAATTTGCTATCCTGAAATTTCTGTTCCCATGATAACCAGATAAAAACATTTCTCACAATGTTATAAACGTTTACAACATTCCCATTTAACCCACCGAAAAGCAGCTGGGTAATATGGAACTATCTCAACCTTGATATTTGATCAAGACCAAATCCACCGGGTTAAATAGCTATCCCAACCTTCTTATTTAGCCCACAGAAAATTACCTACTGGGCTATTTAACTATTTGAACCTTCTATTTAACCCAAATAAAAGGTAGTAGGTTTTACATCTTTTCAACCGACATATTTAACCCACAGAAACATCCCGGGCTAAGTAACAATACAAACCTTCTTATATAACCCACCTAAAACAAGTGGGTTATAGAGCTATTTCAATCTTCGTCTTCAACCCACATCAAATCACCGTGAATAAATAACTATGTCAACCTATGTATTCATTTAATACACAACAAAACATACAGGCTAAATAATTATTCCCACACCAAACAACCCGGGCTAAATAACAATTCCAACCTTCTTATTTAACCCGCAATTAATAACCCAGACTACATTGTATATACTTATATCAACCTTTGTAGCTTCCAGACCACAGAAAATCTATTTAACCCAAACAAGTAGGTTTTATAGCTTTTCAACCGACGAATTTATTTAGCCCACAGAAAACAACCCGGGCTAAACAACAATTCCACTCTTCTTTATGCCTACACATAATAAAGCATCCAGACATAGTTTAACCTTATTTAGACCACTACAATGCACCTGGGTTTTATAATATTAAAACCTTCAGAAAAACAGCTGGGTTTCAGAACGATTTTCCAATCTTCATATTTAATCCACAACAAATACACCGGGCTAGATAACTATCCCAACCTTCTTATTTAACCCACAGAAAATCACCTGGGCTATTAAACTATTTAAACCTTATTTAACCTACAGGAAAAACAGCTGGTTATAGAAATATTTTCGTATTTAATCCATAACAAATCCATTGGGTTAAATAACTATTCCAACCTTTCTTATTTAAACCACAGAAAAACAGCAGGGTTATTTCAACATGTTTGAGCAAGTTAATCCACAGTATATCTGGTGCAAAATGCTCGCTTGAGCGCTAGAACATAAATCGTTGTTGCTACACAGTACACCTACGTAGCAGAATTTCGTTCTCGTAATGATTAAATTGTGCTATAGTGATATTTGTTTTTGTTTTCTTTGTACAGGATAAAGGTACAGCGATACAATTTTTAAATAATTTTCCTGGAGACACGATTGCCCCGTGTACAGATGATACAGTAGTGTATGAGAGATAAATGTACAGTACTGATTTTGCAAAATGGGACAAGCTTTTTCAGTGGGGCTAGCCCCGGCTAACGCAGGCTAGCCCTGGGCCAGCCCCATGTTCTCTCCCCACCCCATTTGGGGCTCGCATGTATGCGCCCAAAGTTATAAAATCCTTTAGCCGGGCCGCAATGTGCGTTTTGGTATAAGTTCATATACCTGGAGCCGCGCTCATATCGCCGGGGCTCAAGCCAATCTAGAGCCTCGGCGAATTGAGTCAACGCCTGTATGTGTTAGTCAGGCGCGCTTCTCGTCTGGTCCAGTTTCAAGCTCGACCGGTGCGCCGGGCGAGCCTGACTTTCCAGGTGCCTGCTTTTTCATCTTCAGTTAGGTCTATTCCAGTGACCGTAGCTTCATAAAACCACCCATTTTCTGAATTTATACACTGAACTGCTTTTCCGATACTAAAGATAATGTCTAAATGCTAAAGGCTAAATGCTAAATGGCTAAGCAGAAATAAATGAGGACTGCAACAGGTCTAGATGTATACGCGTACGGACACTCAATTATAGCACGTTTAGATCAACTCAGAGCTGTTCAGATGATGCTGAATGTGGTCAAGCTGAGCGCGCCCTGTCTTGCCCAGAGCGAGCCTGGCCAGCCCGGCGAGATGACACATGGTTCACAGCATCCATGTTAGCCGCCACACAGTATACTGGGTGCAAGCCCAAGTAGGATTTGGGCGGGTATATTTTCCTGGCCCGAACCGTGTGGGGGCTCGAGCCCATTTCATGCGCTGGGCGCAACCAATTCTGCGCCTGTCTCGCCGGGCTTGCGCCCGGGCTAATGACGGGCTGGCCAGCGTTAACGCAGGCCAGCCACTGATGAAAAATCTGTCCCATTTTGTGAAATCAGTACTGTAGGTATGACTATCTACCTAATTTATGTGTTACCCAACAAATATTTAAGTTCTTGTAGTTATTATATTGTAAGAAAAATTATCAACATATTGAATGCAATATCGAATTTAATCACCACGAATAGAACATATATAAAAAAAATTATGTTTTATTGATCCACTCATTATTTTATTTTCAGCGAGACGCCAGTGATTTTAGAAGAATATATATGGACACTCTATATGAACACTCTGTGTTGAATAGTCACTGGCTATTTTTGTTTTATCTGTATAAGAAACATAAACAAGATCTACATTATTTTATGTGTGATATGATTTTCTTCATGTTTAAAAACTAATAAATGGAATTGCAACATTTGTAATTATTATTATCTCTTCATTAACTTTATAAATGAATGTGTTCACATGGTCGCAGAGTAACACACAAGTTATCCACAAAAGGATCACCTACTTCTTGTCTGTACATTATCAAATTCTCTAGTAGCTATACATAATATCGTTCCGGGACAATTGTAAACAAAGCACTAAATTATAATACTTCCATATGTATTAATTAAACAGGATAGTAGGCCTACCCCCTACACTTTTCGCCACCCAATAGAATACTAGTATATGTACACAGATGTAAAATACAGAAAATATGTGCCCCTGAGCCCTTGTTAATAGGAAAATAAGATGTGTTTTCGCTATGAGGCGAAAATGAATGCATCTCTGCCAAGTATTTTAATTGACAATCACTACAAATCATTGCGCTATGACCAAAACCTTTTCATTTCGTACTCAGGCAGGTAAGTGCCTACATACAAAAGTATGAGGAATATGGACTAGCGGTACTTGGGATTAAGCGTTCACAATGTATTTTTGACTTTTTGGAAAAAAAACAAATTCACCATACATTTTATAGTTCCTCAAATATTATTATAAAGAAGTATAAACATAATGCTATTTTTAAACTTTTTGGTAAATCATAAATGGTACCTTGGATATAGGCGATAATAACTTAATTTAATCAAGCGATGATAATAGTCTTCACTTTGCCCTAATCAGTTTTAATACAAGGACAAATTTAACAGATTGTTACTACTCCCAGAAACTAATAGTCGTCACAGACTGGAGGAGGATAAACCATGGGCCTACTCATAAAACAGAAGGCAAATAGTATAAATTAATTCACAAATATGTATATTTTTTGTTTATAACTAAATGTAATAATGATAACGATAATTTGAAACATGTATTGCAGTAATATCGTGCGCTCACTATGTGACCTCAGGAAAAAGTCATCGCCATGGAGTGGTATAAAAAAAAATATACTTTAGGACTAAAGTCTGAGTCAACCCATCAACATTGCCTAGTTAAAACAGGTCAGACGTTATTCACTTTTGATGGCCCACATACCTTAGAACGTTGGCAAAATAAATATGAATTCATTAATGTCTAGATGGTTTAACACTTACAATGCTGAAATATTTGCGTATCAACCGTGGAGACCAAAGAGTTGTTTCAATTTGAAATCTTCACAAATAGCTTAGTTAGCTCTTTCTGCTTCATTTGAATATCTATGTTATGGGTCTATGGTCATTACAATTTGCTAATTCCTTCAGTGCAGGGGTCGTTTACGTCTATAGACGGTCCCCGCACTGAAAGGGTTGAGAATAATTTAGGGAAAATATCACGGTAAAATATAAGCTCCGAGCGTCCCCACCATAGCGGTATAGTGGCCAAAATTAGAAGACAGTATGTCAAAGCTAGTAGGCTATAGACTAAACCAGCTGAGAAGTTTCGCTCACTTATCAATAATATTTACCTTGACGACCCCAACCTTAGAACCATACTGCGCATGCGGGTGGTCCTACGACATGTGTTCAGTAAATAGTGACGACTCGCCTACTTTAATATTGGGTGGTCGGCGTTGCAGATGCAGAAAGGCCTACTGGTCGTGCTCGCTGGGAAGAGACGGATGGAGGGAATAATGTAGGTGGGTCGTTGTGATTCGCTGAGTAAACATTTAGGGCGCCTAATACAAAGGCAGGCATGCGCAATAAGGTCAACTTCGACAGGAGTGGGTCTATCGCAACGTAAATATTTTGATTCAGAGAAGTATAACGACCCACCAACTTTAAATCATAACTGACATGTATAGACTGAATAATAATCGGATAGGATAGATTATTTAATAGGCCTACACACATACTTGACCTCGCTTAGTATTGGCCAGTTTTGATAATATTATGTAATATCCACATGAAAAACACCTAATTATCATATTCCTGGTTATTATCAGAAGAGTGGACAGGCATGTACATCAATCGAGAGATCATCCACAGTCGCTCGTCATACGGACCCTCGGGGCCCATGCACAGGCCCACGTCTTAGTGCAGAAGCATTTAATATTTAATTCGAAATAAACATATTCAGTGTGTAACAAGCCCCGTCTTCTCATCCCTGAGAGATGAGGTTTACCCAGTGTGCAGTGGGCCCCTCGTCCCAAGCTGGGCCTAAACTATGAGGTTTACAACCAGCTCCTCATCCATCCTAATTATCGTATCCCCGCGCATGCACTTATATTCGAAAATGCACTTAGTTTTTGAAAATAAGTGCATGCACTTTTATTCGAACATAAAGATAATTTTAAATTTATTCCAATTCGTTGAAATCGTAATTATTTGATTTATTCCAATCCAAAGTAAACTGAGCTAGTTTAGTAATCATTGGGATAGTTACTTTGAAGTTACCTTGCAGGAGTGACTCCAGGAAATAGCTGTTGACACTACCTGAACTGTTATATTACACCTCATTTGTCCCCACTTTTCAGCCCATACCCATACCCTATCGCTTTGACGCCTTGAACTGTTGGCGCATATCTGTATTATGGGGCAATTCTCTCCTAATATCTACCCGTTAATAAATAATAAAAAATAATATTGTAGTTTGTATTTACGATCAACATTTTTTTTAAATTATTATGGGCATTAACTAGTAATAGTCTATAAGTCAATATAGTCATATTATTATTATTCTCACCTGAATTATATGTCTTGAGTTAAATCGTGGTACGCGTAGTAATTTTCGAATATAAGTGAATGCACTTGGTATTCGAATATAAGTGCATGCATTTATAAACGAACAAGAATATTTTTGGAGAAATGACATTCGAATTTCACCTATAAGTGCATGCACGTTTATGCGCGGGGATACGGTAAGGATGAGGTTTAGTCAGTGTGGAATGGGCACCTCACCCCTTCTAATATATGAGGTCTACATAGTGTGCAGTCAGCCCCTCATTCTTGACACTGCATCAGAGATGATGTTTACCCAGTGTGCAGTGGGCCCCTCATCCCTGAGAGATGAAGTTTACCAGTGTGCAACCAGCCCCTTCTAAGGATTAGGTTTAGCCAGTGTACAATGAGCCCCCCCCCCCTCCCCCTGAGAGATGAAGTTTACCTTCTGTGCAGTGGGCCCCTCATCCCTTCCGAGAGATAAGGTTTACAAGTCCTAGTGTGCATTGCCCCTCATCCCTCCTGAGAGATGAGGTTTACCTAGTGTGCAGTGGGCACCTCATCCCTGACTCTGCCTGAGAGAAGATGAAGTTCACCTAATCTGCAACCAGCCCACCCTACAGCCCCTACTTCTCCCTGAGATGAAGCTCACCAGTGTGCAACCAGCCTCTCATCCCTCCTAAGAGATAAGGTTTTCCCAGTGTACAATAATAATACAATAATAAAACAATGATCTTTAAAACTTTGATTACTATCAAAGTATTTTGCTAATTTTCTCTCTAACTCCCATTTATCCACCTAGCTTTTCTAGCGTAGATAGCGTTAGGCCAAAGTTTCGTAAATATCTGCTTTTAAAATTCATCTGTATAAAAAATATTTCAATTTGTAGCATTTGCCGGGTCTAGCTACAGAAGAAAATATATCATACATATGCCAGTGTAGCACCAGATGGTTAACATGGTTAATATGGGAGCAAGTTCATACTCTAGCCACCAGAAGATTATTATATGAGACAACACTTGATAGTCCAGCCTCCAGACAGTTAAAGCGACGCAATCAGGCTAAAATCATAAAAAATCCCTAATTTTTTTGTCTTCTTAATATGGCCATAATATGTGAACATGTCCATAGACTAGTATTGCGTATGTTTTTTTAAATTTTGTGTTGCGCATTTACCCGTTAAGCGAGAAATGGATACGTAATTTAATTTCAGACATGCATGTTTAAATTAAGAAATACAGAAATAACTGATAAACGGGATTTTCCGCAACCTTGCTACGTTGCCACAGCAACCCAAAATTTAAAAGACTTCCGTAATTCTAGTCTATGGACATGTTCACATATGAAGGAAGTATATTAAGAAGCCAAACTAAAATTATTGATTTTTTTGATGATTTTAGCCTAATTGTGTCTGCTTTAATACAGAAGACATGTAATACTCTAGGCAACAGAAGGTTAACATTAGATAAATATAATAGTCTAGTCGCAGAAGATTAATAGTTGAGACACGTGATACCAGAGACCCTAGAGGATTAATACATGTGTTCCTCTAGTCCGGAAAGGGTTAATAAATAAAACATAATTATGATACTCTAGGTATGACAAGGTTAATATAGAAGAAATATGGTAATCTAGTCCACAGCGCAGTAATACACGAGACACACGTGATACTATCGACCCTCTGGACCTCAGAGGGTTAATACATGTCAAACTCTAGCCTATGGAGGGTTAAGAAAAAAAACATCTATGAAGCTCTAGGCATGAGTAGGTTAAAAAAGATAAACATGATAGTGTAGTCCACAGAGGGTTAAGACATAGGAAACGTGATACTCTAGAGGGTTTATACTTGCGAAAGTCAACAGAGGGTTGATAAATAAGACATGTGATACCCCAAACACCAAAAGGTGTATATAGAAGCAATTTGATAGTCTAGTCTACAGAGGTTTATTATTTGAGACATGTGATACTATCGACTCTTTGGACCTCAGAGGGTTATTACACGCAATACTCCAGCCTATAGAGGGTTAATAAATAACATATGTGATGAACTAGGCATTAGTAGGTTAAAATAAGCTAAACATGATAGTGTAGTGCACGTAGGGTGAATATATCAGAAACGTAATACTCGAGACCACAGAGGGTTAATACTTGAGATAGTCTAGTCAACAGAGGGTTGATAAATAAGAAATGTGATACTCCAGACATCAAAAATTTGATATGGAAGAAATTTAATAATCTAGTCCACATAGGGTTAATATTAGAGAAACGTGGTACTATCTACTCTCTGGGCCTCAGAGGGTTAATACATGTCAAACTGTAGCCTATAGAAGGTTAATCAATACCATTTATGATGCTCTAGGCATCAGAAGGTTAAAATAAGATAAACATGATAGTGTAGTCCACAGAGGGTTAACACATTAGAAACGTGATACTCTAGAACAAAGAGGGTTAATACGTGTGATACTCTAGTCCACAGAGGCCTAATAAATCAGATATGTGAACCTCTAGGCATCAGAAGGTTAACGTAGAGAAAATATGGTAGTTTAGTCCAAAGAGGGTTGACACATGAGACATGTCATACTCTAGACTCCAGAGAGTTAATACATGTGATACTCTGGAATGGGGAGTGCTAATACATAAGATATGTGATATTCTAGACATCAGAATGTTAATATAGGGAAAATCTGATAATCTCATCTCTTGGGGATGAGGGGCTCACTACACACTGTGTAAACTTCACCCTGAGAGAGTGAAAGGCTCGCTACACACTGGGTGAACCTCATCTTTCAGGCCCAGTTATGGATGAGGGGCTCACTGCACACTGCCGGCTAAATCTCATCTTCAGGATGGATGAGGGATCGCTGCACACTGACTAAAACCTTATCTCTCAGAAGGGATGAGGGGCCCACTACACGCTAGGTACACCTCATCTATTAGGAGGAATGAGAGGCCCACTGCACACCGGCTAAACCTCATCCTTAGGATGGATGAGGGCTGGTTCCACACTGGGTAAACCTCATCTTTCAGGGCCAGTCAGGGATCAGGGGCCCACTGCACACTGGGTAAACCTCCTCTCTCAGGAGTGATGAAGGGCCCACTGCACACTAGGTAAACCTCCGCTCTCAAGAGAGATGAATTAAGGGCCCACTGCACACTGGGTAAACCTCCTCTCTCAGGAGGGATGAGGGGCCCACTGCACACCAGGTAAGCATCCTCTCTCAGGAGAGAGGAGGGGCCCACAGCACACTAGGTAAACCTCCTCTCTCAGGAGGGATGAGGGGCTCGCTGCACACTGGGTAAACCTCCGCTCTCAAGAGGGACGAAGGGCCCACTGCACGCTGGGTAATCCTCCTCTCTCAAGAGGCATAAAGGGCCCACTGCACAGTAGGTATAAACCTCCTCTCTCAAGAGTGAGGAGGGCCCCACTGCACACTGGGTAAACCTTCTCTCTCAAGAGGGATGAAGGGCCTATTGCACACTGGGTAAACCTCCTCTCTCAAGAGGGATGAAGGGCCCACTGCACAGTAGTTATAAGCCTCCTCTCTCAAGTGGGATGAAGGGCCCACTGCACACTAGGTAAACCTCCTCTCTCAGGAGGGATGAGGGGCCCACTGCACACTGGACAAACCGCCTCTCTCAAGAGGGCTGAAGGGCCCACTACACACTGAGTAAACCTCCTCTCTCAAGAGGAATGAAGGGTCCAATGCACACTAGGTAAACTTCCTTTCTCAGGAGGGATGAGGGGCTCACTGCACACTGGGTAAACCTCCTCTTTCAAGAGGGATGAAGGGCCCACTGCACACTGTTTAAACCTCCTCTCTCAAGAGGGTTGAAGGGCCCACTGCACACTAGGTAAACCTCCTCTCTCAGGAGGGATGAGGGGCTCAATGCACACTGGGTAAACCTCCTCTCTCAGGCGGGGCTCGCTACACACTGCATATGTTTATTTCGAATTGAATATCAAACGCTCCCTACACTAAGATGTGGACCTGTGCATTGGCCCCACGGGGCTGCATGACGAGTAACTGTCGATGATCTCATGATCGATGTACATGCCTGTCGGCCTCGGAGTGCCAGATGGAACATACTCCACTAATCGATGTAGTTGCTTTTGAAAATTAGAAATGCGAACATATTTATTGTGCTAGTCGCATGGACCCAATTTAATGCTTCTTTTGACAACCAATAAGAAACCTCGTTACATCATTCACTCACGGGGTGCCCAAGGACACTTTAATTATCTTGCATACACCGCAGCGGGCTGTATAACTCAAATTTACCTTTATTTCGGCCGCCACGGTGTATGGAAGGCACAAAATCAGCGGTTCCACGCCCCGTCACGGGACATGGAAGAGCATTTAACTGTTATTTGCCCCGTCACGGGTTATCCAACACACTTTTCTTGCCTTGTGGGCCCCGTGACGGGGCAAATAGACCTGGCCTTTTTTTTTTTTTTTAATGTTATGGAGTTTTTTTGTTTTTCGTGTTGTTTTCATGTTTCGAAATGTTTCAAAAAAAAACAAAAAAGTTGGTTAGGGGAGTGGGTGGGTGGGGTCTGACCAGATTTTTTTTAACTTGACAAGATCCCTTAATTGCATCAGCTCACAGTTATTATCAATTTATTGGGCTCCGGATCGCGGCTGGTTCAATGCTGGCACGTTGTTGGGCGTTGAAAAGGCTGCGGGGAGAATAATGAGACACATCAATAAAAAACAATCACGGTCGGCGCCGCGGCCCACTACGGAGGCTCAAGCCAAATTAACAAGTTTTATGAGTGAGTTCATGCGCGGTAAATTGTAATGATTGCATCATCGGATAATACATTTGCTGACCAAGGTGTCCACAAACACGGAGACTCTGTGTGCGATCCTGATCCATGCATTAGCCCTGTAAGCAAATGAAATGAAATGAAACGGATCGGGCTTTGGGCCACCTTTGTGCACATAAAGGCTAAACTGGGCCAGGAGAACCTCTTGAGGATGATGAGATGACACTGTCCTCCAGACACAGGATTCAAAATTCGAGCCCTGGCAGTCTGAGGCCGAGCACGCTATCTCTCGGTCACGGAGGCTCCCCACAATACTGAGTTTCACACGTGGATGGGGAAGGAACAGTTTGTTTCTTTCAAACCGCCGAGACCGGGAACCGAACCCCAAACTCTAGCGTGAAAGGCAGCGGTGTTAACCACTGCCCTAGGGCCCCTGCCCCAGCCCTGCAAGCGACAAATTATTTAATTGGAATTTTGACTCACTTGGAGTTGTCTCGCTGACGCGATCCACAACTTCAAGGGCGGGGGCCCTAGGGTAGTGGTTAGCACCGCTGCCTTTCACGCCAGAGTCCGGGGTTCGGTTCCCGGTCTCGGCGGTTTGAAAGAAACAAAATTGTTTCTTCCCCATCCACGTGTGAAAGTTAGTATTGTGGGGAGCCTCCGTGACCGAGAGGTAGCGTGCTCGGCCTCAGACCGCCAGGGCTCGAATTTCGAATCCTGTGTCTGGAGGACAGTGTCATCTCAATCATCTCACCATCCTCAGGAGGTTCTCCTGGCCCAGTTTAGCCTATATGTGCACAAAGGTGGCCTAAAGCCCGATCCATTTCATTTCCACAACTTCAAGTGAGTGAAAATTATTAAGATTTCACAAAATAGAGGTCAATGATTGTGGAATCTTGTTGATTACTAGTATTGTCACGTTTTATTTCTAGCACATTAAAAAGCTAACAAGACAATGACATGAGATAACTAGCTAACTAAAGTTTCGGCAAACACAGACAATGACCTACTGTAGGGTCAATGTTGGGCCAGCGTCGTATTGCAGACGGTACACGAACATTGACTCAACATTGGGTTTGGTGTCTTGTTTCTGACGGGGAAATTTTGTGGAGAAAAAAACATATTTCTGCTAGATTGCTGGATTGCTAGATTGGTATATATTATGATTCAAATTGTGCACGTATAAGCCTAAGTCATTTTTACCCACTTCGAAGTTGTGGGTCACGGTAGCGAGGTACAACTTCAAGTGGGTGAAAATTTAAATTATCTGAAAGATTCCATTCTATAATGTATCTCCTTTTAAAGTGCAGACAGACAGACAGACAGACAGACAGACAGACAGACAGACAGACAGACAGACAGACAGACAGACAGACAGACAGACAGACAGACAGACAGACAGACAGACAGACAGACAGAAAGATAGACAGACAGACAGACAGACAGACAGACAGACAGACAGACAGACACACAGACACACATACATATAATATAATTACGTCTGGCATTCTGTATAACACTTCTCTGCAAAGCCAAAAAACAGTAACTGTTCACTTGTAGAGTCAGCAGTTACGCTCTGCAAGTGCTTTGTGATGCAGAATAGAGGACACCGAAGTAGTCTTCCATCTCCTTTTTTGTACCAAGAGGGTTTCTCTACAAATACCATCCAAACGGTTTCGTGTTATTTTGATAATAACCGTTATTGCGTCATATAAGGAGACGGCATGATGAGTGCGCATTACCATGGTACTAGAAATAGAAATAAAATAAAAATATGCAACCCCCTATCATCATAATTTATTACTTTACTGCTCAGTATTATATGGTGCAAATGTTTTATTTAAAAAATCAATTAGCGCTATTTATGCAATATCACCACACAATATGAAGATCGAATGATCAGTAATGAGGCTTGAAAATACGTCATTATGAAAAACAGAGAAATTAGTGGATATTTACTATCTGGTTACAAACAGTGATTTTCTTTCATAACTGACAAATAAACCCAGCAAACGGAAGAAATTGCACCCAACGGCAATCTAACGTTGGTCCAGCGTCCACGACGCTGGCCCAACATCAAGCCAACATTGGGTTAATGTGTTGTTTGCTGGGATGTCATCCCGCGTGCCACGTGTGTTGTATTTGCGGAAAAGCTATGTAGATTTTCCCGTTTCGCACTTTCAGGTTTCATTATTCAAATCTCATCTAAAGAGAATCCACTCTCTTATTGGCTTTTTCTCGGGCATCGTGATCAGACAGCGATAACGTCAAACAAAACAGCATGCTGGCTCCAGGAACACTTGCTGTCGGTCATTGTGAAGCAGCCGCTATCCTAGCAAACGCCAATGTCGGATTAATGATGGGCCAACCTCTGCGACGCCGGTCCAACATCAAACCAACAGTGTTTCAATGTATGTTTGGTAGTGAGAAACCAGACTGGTAAAAGGCAATAATTCCAGGATATTGAATTTGCATGCAACACCACTTGGTATCTGTGGATCATATACAATTTACAACATAATAACACAGAGAAAAGACTCGCGCACTGCCGCCGGCCCGCAATCTCAGATGTTGGGTGAGGTTTTGCGCCGACTCTCGTCAGCGATTGTAAACACCGACAGAGTCCTACTGGGCACACGACGTTGATTCAGCGTCGTAACAACGTCGTGCGTCCAGTGTGGTGAAAGACACGGATGCCCACCATAGCGGTAAATGCCAGCATGACATAGCCGTGTTCTTTAGGGTGATCCACATTAAAGGGAGGAGATTCCCATTTAAAACCCCAGGCTAGACTTCCTCACTTCTCCCAATCTGCCTTGCAAAGTGAAAATACAGTAACTGCTTAGCTGTAAAGTAGGCCTTGCATTGCAATACTGATCGCCGAAAAAACATGCATATTATTGAACAAGGTTGATTTAAATGATTATATCACCTGTTAGATCAACTATATTTTAGGATAAATAATATCTTGGGCACAATAGGAAAAGACAAAATGGGACCATTATATAAGTTATCATTATTTGATGTTCTCATATTTGTTTTATTTTCATTTTGATAAAACGTTCTGAATCAGAGAACACTGACCTCTAGATACAGGTTTCGAAATTAGAGCCATGGTGGTCTACGGCTGAGCACGCTACCTTACGGTGACGGAGGTTTCCCACATTTTTTATAAGTAGGCTGGGAAGAAACATTATGTTTTTCTTTGAAATCATAAATACCAGAGCGGGGGAACACCCCGCAAGTTACGACTCCACAGGAATTCGG